>PVLD010009311.1:0-77751 GCA_004027595.1 Dinomys branickii
AAAAAAAAAAAAAAAAGAAAGGCCAGTGTGTGCTTGGGCTGCCCAGGGCCTGGCCTTCTCTGCCATCTCCAGCCCACCAGGGCCGGGGTTCCCCCCTCAGGAACCAAGAGCTGGGCAGGGGAAGGCAGTGCTACCCTCTGGAGCAGGAGACTCTGATGCCTGTCTGAGGTGTAGACAGTAGTGACTGAGTCAGGGGAAGACAGGACTCAAGATATTTTCCTGGAATCTGTGGGTGCCTTTCACCATGCCCAAGACATTCAGGTGATGGACTTCAATTACTGCAAAACTGCAATCTTATGATTGGTGGATTATGTCCATTTGGCTGTTATGGTGTTTGGGAACAGGAAGTTCTTGGCTTAGGCAGTGAGTGCAACTGAAGATACTCAGGAAAGAGGACTCCAGAGCTGCTGCAGAAAGTGGCAAGGATAATGGGATAAGTGCATTAGAAAGAAGACAGAATGGTTTGCTGGTGATTAATGACAATTTGTCTTTTACTCCAATAAATTTTAAAAATTTAAATATACTTTTTGACCAAACCACCTACACTATTCCTCTCAGCATTTCTTTTAATAAGATTCTTTAAGCCGTAGTGACTGGGAGCAAAAACAGAAAGAAGCAGCCTTCGCTATGAGTCCACCCCTGGGGCCATCCAGCTCCAGAGCACATGACCTGTGGGAGGCCCTGTCTGCTTCCTCTGTGCCTGGGACCCCAGGTCTCAAGCAACCTTAGTAGAGGTCCCTCATGAAGTCCTTCTTGTTGCATGACAGCCACACCCCCAGGGAGTGTATGTCATCATCAAGGTAAGTCTGCAGCTCCCTGAGGACCAGGAAGGCCCTTCCTGCAGTGAGTCTAGACTTGCTCAGCTCCTCAAAAGTTTGGAGCTGTGTGCAGAGGCACACACCTGTAATCCCAGCACTCTGGGAGGCTGGGGCAGGGAAGACTGCAAGTTCAAGCCCAACCTGGGCAACCCAATGACTTAGCAAGACCCTATCTAAATATATATGTATATATGTGTGTATATATATATATATATATATATATATATATATATATATATAATTCCTAGATTTGAACACTTGAGTAACACACACACACACACACACACACACACGCACGCACAGCAGTAGCTTGAGTCTTGCAGGCTTTCCACAAAGATACTCCAAAATCAGTTTTTTTAAAATATGGGAATATTATTCCCCCTAAAAAAGGAGGTCGGGAGCCAGGTCCCTGAATTGGTTTTTCTTCCTTCTGGCTCGTAGTGTGGACTGTGGGCCAGGGTGTCAGCAGTCAGTGAGCACCTGGAAGCTCACTGAACACAGGCAGACACAGGCCCTGCCCCAGCCAGGCTCCTGGGCAGACGGACACCTGTCTTCCAGGACTATGCAAAAGAACAGCTTCTTCATCATCTCCTGGCACAGGCTTCCCCACAAGCAGGACAAGTCCCAGGTCAGTCTCCTCCAGGACACAGGTCACTGACTTCTGGTCCACTATTTCTAAATCCTCTATCATCCTATTCTGAGGCAAAGACTCTCTTGAAGAGTGTGAAATGGCACTAGGAAGATGGGCAAGTGACTCATGGGATGACAGTGACTGAAGGCAGCCCCATGCTTTCCCCATGGCTCCCTGGTGACTGGAGAGATAGACACTTGCATTCACAGCGGACACTATCCATTGCTGTCCACTACCTGGCAAAGTTTGCTCAAAAAATAATCCCACCAAAGGAAGAAGTCTCAGGTTCTGGGCACAGACTCATACCCTCCTCTGGCTGAGCATGCCAGGGAGAAGGCTTCGTGGACCGCCAGTGTCTCCCGAGCTGCAACTGTGGCCTGGTGATCGGAGCTGCTATGATTGGCCTCACAGCTCCACACAATTTCCGGCAGAGCTGCCGGTGCTGGCGGCAGCAGCCCGGTGCCAGCAGCTTAATTAGGCTTTTTATCTTTACATTTGTCTGGGAACATCTGAAACCTTCAGTGTGGCCTGTCACTAATTAGGTGACTAATTAAATAGCGCTTCCTTGCTGATCTCAGCACCGAAGCCCCAGGAGCAGGATGGTATTTGTAACTGTCCCATCCTGTGGGTCTCTGCTGCGGGAACTGAAGGGCACATGTCCCTTTTGGTGCTCCCGCTTGCAGCAGGGAGAAGCAGGGTGGGGATGAGGGCAGTGGCACCTGCCTGGCCATGTTCTACAGTCTGGGGAGCAAGCAGCAGCTGGAGACGGAGATGGGGCAGGTCGTGTCTTGCCGTACTGACACGGTGTCCCAGTGGGATGATGCCCAGGCTGCTCTGTGGCTCAGCCTCCCCGCCCCCCACAGTGTGACTTGAAATTCAGTGAGAACCAGACTGCTGCACAGGGTCACTAATCACAATGGGCGTCCTAATCTGATTCTGATATTTAAGTGAAGTTAATGTACATTTACTGAAATTTCTCTGCATTTACTGAAATTACTCATTCCTGCTCTTCTTGGGGTAACTTTTCTCAAGGAAAGCAATCTTGCTGGGGCCATGAGAAGCCTTTTTTTTGAGGTGAACAGCTGATGTTGTCGTTTCCTGTGGGCTCTTGGAGATTCTGGGACATTCAGGATGTGAGGCAGGAAATGAGTTCTTGGGATCACACGAAGTATAAACTGAGTAGGTGAAATGAGTTATGTCCCCACTCGCCTAGTCTTCACCACCGGCTGTCAGGTCATTTTCAAATGATGGTGCTGCCAGCTATCTCCGTTCGCGTTCCTTCACACCAAGCAAAGCAAAGAATTCAGGAGCAGGGCGCCCAAGGGGGAGCCAAGCTCGGAGAGCAGGACAGTGAGGTGGGTAGTGATGGAACCAGCAGGGCCCCAAGACACGCGTTTGTTACGGGGTCTTTGCAGCTGGTGACCAAGGCTTGTCCTGTCCCTGACTGGGGTGAGGAAGCTGACTGTTTCCCATTCCTGCCCTGGTACTCATGGTCACCTGGTTTTTCTTCCAAAACCTGGAGCCACCTCCTGTGGTTCAGATATCCTATGGCAGAGAAAGGCAGCAATGTGGGTCCCCAGGTGACATGGGTGGCCACAAAATGGGCCAGAGTGTCCTCATTGTCCCTCAGTTCTGTTACTTTGTTCCTGTCTTTTTTGTCAAGAGTCTTAACAGCGGCCCTTTACCAAAGCATGTGGCATAGAGGAAGAAGCGAGGGCTAGACCAGGTTTGGCCTCTTCCCTGCCATGCCTGCCAAGTGGTTTCTGAGGGGATTTTGTGACCCTAAGGAGATCTCCGTTGTCCTTTGCCACCATAAGCCTTTGCTGGAGGAAAGATGGTGTTTGAGAACAAATACAGCAATTTATTTCTACTTTGGATCAGAGCGAAGGTTAAATCAGTAGTTTCCAAACTGATGGGCAGAGCAGCCCCTCCAGCATTACCTGGAAGCTGGTTGGGGAGCTCAGGCCCTATCCCATAAGAACTGAATCTGAATCTGGTGGCGGTGGTGGTGTTGAGGTGAGGTGGTGTGGTATTTTTACACTCTCAGGAGGTCTAAAGTTTATACAGATCTGAACAATGCTGAGCCCATGTGCAGGGGAATCAGCACGCTTCAGGAGAGCTGCCCAACATCCAGGAACCCCAACCCTGTGCAGTAGGGACAGCACCCAGATTGCTTCCCTGTGCACTGGTGTTCATCAAAATGCCCGGACTACCCTACTGATTCGGCGATACCTCCTAATTAGATTTGCACAGCTGGGTGCCGGTGGTGGCTGAGCTGAGTGCAGAGTGTCACAGAGGCAGGGACTAGGGAGATGGTGTCTTCTCAGTGTGGAAGATGCTCTTCCCCTTAAAGATAAGGGCTGAGCCAGAGGTGTTTCCTGACAGCGGCTGCATCTGAGACATTGCTTTGTGAGACATTGGCTTGGTGACTGTCATTTTCTTGCTGCTGAGACACAGTATTCAATACCTGCATTTAAAAGACAGGTTTATTTTGGCTTAGGCTTCATTAGTCTCAGTCCTTGCATGGTCGGCTGGCTCCAAGGCAGGACAGCATGGCAGAGGGACAGAGCAGAGGAGAGCATGGTGGACAGGAAGCAGAGAGTCAAGGGAGGAGGCAGGAACAGGGATAAATCCTTCCGGGTCACACCCCCAATGACCCACCTCTTCTAACCGGGCCTCATCTCCTAACAGCAGGTGAGCTATCGCAACTCCACAATCCAGTAACTTCCCAAAATCTCTGCCTGTTATCACAGGAGGATTTCAGGGACATCTAGATATAAATTATAATACCTGGAGTTTGGTTAAAGTAGCCACCACCTCTGCTTAACATCTGGAGGAGAAAGTGAACAGCCCAACACTCTAGAGTATTTCTGTTTCACAAAGCTGCTAGACTGCAGGGCAAATGGGAGCGGTGCACTTCCTGCTAGCTTTCCTCCTACTAGGAGTGTCCAGCTCTTGTGGTTCATGGATCACAGTGCCCATAGGCACCCCACCATGGCTTTCCAAGGGCTCCAACTGACCATCACTGTCCCATGGGCCACCAATGCGTGCTTCTAATGACCGACCTGTCCTTCCTTCTTTCCTTCCTTCCTCCCTCCCTCGGTTCCTCCCTTTCTCCCTTTCCTCCGCACTCCCTGCAGCTTCCACCACCTCCCAGTACTGTCACAAGCTGGCAATCCGTCCTTGAACATGTGGGTCTGTAGGGGATATTTGAGAACTCCTCTCCAGAGAGCGGGAGTTCTGTGAGCCCTGTGTGAGACCCAAAGCAGGCAGCCAACTCCTGGGCCCACGACTCTGCAAACCAAGCTTACCTATAACTGAGTCCTTTAAAGAGGATTCCTTTCAAAGAAATAATCCAACACTACCAACACAGTAAGGCGTTTGGACTTGGTTAAAAATCACTTTGGATTCCCTTTTTATTTGAAGAACATATCGTGAAGAAGAATAATGTGAATCACCTTCCAAGGAATTAGGACAAATGTTGAGTGATCTTTCTATAAGCAAATGAATGTGAAAGTTCCACTCTGCAATTCTGTGCATATTTGCCATGGAGGTGGGGGTGGGAAGGGTGGTAGCAACACATTTTTTGGGGTCCGTGCTCCTGGGGTTACAGTTTAGTAGGGCTGGGGTGGATTCTAGGAATGTATGTTTTTTATCAACTGCCTGAGTAATTCTTTCATGCAGCTGGGCTTAGGAAACATTTATGTAACATTTCCTCAAAATTGGTGGTCTTATCTAGAAGAAAACTATTTCATCCCCCTCTAATTATTCATCATAAATACACTTTTTATGGCCTTGTTTTCCAAACCACATTTTCTAACTCTCAACAAATGATATAACTTCTATCAGGGGCTTATCAGGCCTAATTATTAAGATATCATGA
Source organism: Dinomys branickii (assembly GCA_004027595.1). Lineage (NCBI taxonomy): Eukaryota > Metazoa > Chordata > Mammalia > Rodentia > Dinomyidae > Dinomys > Dinomys branickii. Next base: position 5,333 of record PVLD010009311.1, read on the forward strand.
ATGTGATATAGCTGAAGTCATTATCCCACATTCCTGGTATTTACATATTATATTAGACCCTGTAGAAACCATTTCAGAAATCTCCATGCTTAAATTATTACCAGTGAGAATGGACACCAAAGACAAATACCTGCCAGAGGAGTCTGCCCATATGGTGCTAATCAAGCTTTCTTAATAGCTATTATTTGCCTAAAACATAAAACCCTTCTTCATCCTGTCCCAATAGAAATGATGTCATTCACTTTTGAATTCCCATCATGCTTTGTTTTTCAGTCTTGGTAACTGGTCTGTGTACTGTTTTCCATTTCTTATGTACAAAGACTTTCTGTCTTGTCTTTTATAGCTGCCATCCTGGTATTTATACTCTTGGATATGCTTAATAAGCATATTCCTAGAGTATAAATGTATGTTTTTACTTCATATATGTATTAAAAGAACATTAATGACTTCCCCTAAATCATAAAGAAAAATTCAAATTCATTTTAGTCTGCTTTGCCAGAACTCCCAAATTGTATTCCCTTTCTTTCAACTGATACTTCAGCCATGATAGACTTTTTTTTTCAGCAGGGATTAAGGTCTTGCTTTTGCGTATAGATCTACGAGCTGTCATCTGAGATCTAGAGTCCCCAGATGCTCCCCTAGACCCTTGACCTTTCCACCATGCCTGCCCTGGCCCAGTCCCGAGAACTACTTAGAGCAGCAAGGCCCCTCTTGCATTGGGGTCCGCCATAGCTCCATATCTTGTGACCCAGCACCCAGCTTGGCCTCAGAGTGGGTTGAAGAGATCTGTCCTTTGCCCCTCATCCCGATCCCACCCTAGTTCCTGCAGGGACTGATGAAGGCAGGGAGCTCTCACAACCCTTCCCCCACCCCAGGGTGGAGCCAGGCCCCTAAGAGAAGAGTAGGGTTGACGAGAGCTGGCCCAGGCTTCTCCCCAGGACCCTCCACTCTCTCCAGGATGAGCTGCCCTCTTTCACTCACTCTTGCTCTTTGGGCCTCAGTGGTCTCCCCCTCCAGGCCGCAGTGTGATGTTACTGACAGCTTTGCGGCCACGGATGCAGCCACCCTATTATTTTTACTGGCAGCACAGAGATGAAATAATTAGCTCAAGATGTGTCAAAATGTCTCCTTTGTGATCTAAGAAGCAAAACTACAGCTGAAGAAAGTTAAAAATTTTTTTCCAGGGAAAAACTGGTAGATTGTCTTCATCTATTTTATACTTCCAGTTAATATTTTGTTCTGATTTGTTTTGCCCTGCATTTTCTTTTAATAATGAAAGTTCACCTAGCTCCTGGTTTTTAACCCCCACCTATGGCATTGATTGTCTCATTAATTGAGTGATATTATCTTGTACTTTAAAGATGAAATTAAATCTGAGTTACTCTTTGACTAGTAAAACATCCAGGTGGTTCAAATATCTACCTTGAGCTAGGATTTGCTGTCTTTGGCAAATATTTTCATCACTGTTTCTGGAACAATTTAGAAAGCAAAGATTTTAGTAAATTAAAATGAGACATTTAAATTAATTGAGGAAATTATCTTTTTCTCTACATTATCTATTTGTTCAAGTAGAAGTATCAGTGAAAGTACTGAATTAAATTACATCATGTGGCTGCCTTTGCTATGCCAAAAGAAAGAAAGGGCGGGGCACGGGGAGAGGGCAACAAAGGTAAAAAATAACAAGCAATTGCTTAGCACATGCATAGGTTTCTACTGCCTAGAAGGTTAAGAAATATGAAAAGTTTTATGTTTCTTTTTCATGTTCACAATAAATTGGCAGAGTGACCCTCTCTCTTTGAAGCATAAGGATATTTAGACCTAGTTTTGTAGCTGTCCTCTCTCAACATGGAACGAAATGCAATACCTTTTACTTATTTCCCTGGATACTCTAATCCTCCCTGCTTTGCAAGTGTCTTGGAGCGGTTCCTCCCTCTGTCTCCACAGCAACATGAAATCCCACTGCAACCATTTGCCGGGCTTGCAGGTGTGCTTGTTTAATGCCTCAGTGGCCGAAGGGCTGCTCCGAACTTTTTTTTTCCCCCATAATCTGGCGACCTTTGACTTTGGAGCAGAGGGCTCTCAATGGTGTGCGATATTGTTCTTATACACGAAGCCAGCACTGTTAGATCTGAGGCTTGTGCTTTCATCTGTGATCTGCTGTTTGTGCCACTCCTATAATGCTTGCTCAGAGCCACTCTGCACCCTGTGACCCCTGTTCTATCTGCTGAAACTTTTGGAATATTCACAGGTAACCAAATGTAAAATCTTGAATATTCCATCTCTGTGCAGTCTTTCATCCTTGGAAGAGCTAGACTCTGTTAGAATGGTACATTACAAACATCATGATTTTGAACCAATACGTGCAGGGATGAATTACAGAAATTATAAGGATGTTGTTAAGCCAGATTGCAAAGAAAACTGTCACAGCAAAAATACGAGATTGGAGAAAAGCAAAATTGCTGTTGGTATTTTTGCATGAAGGCCTGGGAAATGGTCAGTGTTACAAAGGAGGTTGGGAAGTTAGGTTAGTTCTGATCCTAGGACCTTATATAATGAGACAGTGATTTTGACTTAATATTTTACTAACAAAAAAAGTTAATGCCCACTGATAATATACCGTGCAATATTCCAAACATTTCAGACCATTTTACCTAATCTTCACAACATCCCCTATGAAGCATCAGGTCCTACTATTCCCATTTTATAGGAGAACAAACTGAGCTACTACAAGGTTAAATAATTTGCCCAAGGTCAAAACCTAGAAAGTGCTTGAGCTGGGAGTTAAACCAAGGAAGCTTGATTCTTGAGCTCATGATCCTTACCCAAGGTAGTGAGCAAAGATGAGAAATTGATTTTATTTAAAAAGAAGTTTCCAGTAGCTGTGTGGAAAAGGGGCAGAGAAGAGACGGGAGCAGGGACACTAACCATAAAACGCTTTCTCTAGGTAGAGACAAGCGGCAGCAGCAGCTTGGTGGCACACACTTGTAATCCTAGCACTTGGAGAAGCTGAGGCAGGAGGATCACAAGTTCAAGCCCAGCCAGGGGAGTTTGGCAACTTAGCGAGAACCTATCTCAGTGCAAAGGCCCTGGTTTCAATCTCCAGTGCTAAGAGAGGGAGAGGGAAAGGGATCTAGACAAGGCGAAGGAGGGTCAGAGCCCTAGACGTGCTCTCACGTCCTAGCTGGAGAAGTGGCTCCTTGGCTGTAACATCACAGAGACACAGGGAAGGTACTGGGGCTGCAACCCGAATACTGAGATTGGGATGAGCTAGAGCTTTGGGGAATTAGATGAGTACCTCCAAAGAATGCCATAGTATAGGTCACAGATGACATCGCCCAGGCCATGAGAACATTGCTGAGGAAGCTTAGTGACAGAGAGATGGACAAAGGATGCAGGGCAGATTGAAAAAGAACTGAAGCCAGGAAACCTGTATTGTCACAGGCAGCACTCAATGGGTTCTGGGGACCCAGCTCCTGGGGAGGAGGTGGTTTGGCCATAGCCCAGCCTCCTGTTTCCTCCACCCTGCTTCCATAGCTTGGGATCAGCAGTGGCATCTGGTGACTCCTAGTCCTAGTTAACCCCAGCCTTCGGGGTCCCCCCACCCACACATGCATGTGCCGTCTGCCTGGATCTTGCTGAGGTCTATCTCCTGTCCCCTCCCTGCCCTTCCTGCATGAGGCAGGTGAGTGGGGACCGCCACCTGCCTCCCTATGTCCTCTGCACTTTATCCTCTGATGGAGCTGGAACAGTGTGGTACTTTGAGAAGGCTGGAAATGCTCCTTCCCTGGCTCCCTTCACTGCTCCACCTGGGCTGTCGCTACCTTCTGCTGACACAGGACAGATGCCAGGGACTGCCGGAAGGCTCCCGATAGCAGCCTTTCTCCTGTGAAATAGAGACTGGCCTCCTGCATTGGACCCCGATCCTAAGCAATAGGGAATTTGAGTTCTGTAACCAAACTTTGCAGCTAGTTGATTAAGCTGTAACCACCTGACCAGCTGATTGACCTCACTGTTTCTAGGCCTCACTTTCGGCATTGGGTGCTGTCCAGTTTGCAAATCATCATTTCTGTTTTGTTTTTCTTTGCTTGAATAAACTCTACTCAGTGTAAGTGGCCTCAGAAACTCCCTTGGACCCTCCCCATTCCTCCTTCCTTCTCCTCAGAGTATAGATATGGTGGGCAAAGCTCCTGTGAACCTCGGGGGACCTCACTGCAGTCCTCTGAGTCAGCACTAGAGTGGTTTATTAAGCTGCATCTTGGGAGAAAGTGGCTGGTTCAGGGCTGCGGACCAGGGGAAAGAAGTGGTATATCAGGGAAGGGGAATCAGGAAGTAGATGGAGAAGGAGAAGGGAAGGAAGGCTGGTCTGTGTTTCCTTTCTGATGCAGGGGATGCACTGACTGGGGAGTGAAGGCCATAACGGGAGGATAAGAAAGGCTATGGTAGAAAGCTGGAGCTTAGGGAAAGGACCAGACCAGGAATACAAGAAGAACCGACCAGGGCTGGAGGCAGGAACTAGAAGCTGGCTCTCTCTTAGGTAAAACTTCAGCAAGTACCTTCCCCCTAAAAAAAAACATCTGCAGTATATCATTACAGAGGATTTTTTAAAAAATTCTACTCTGTTTTTAGGGAAATTTTCTCATTGTACAATAGCATAATTCAGGAAAATTCAGTGTGGTAATTTAGCAATTTATGAGTCATTTGATCCATGTTGTTAGATTATTCAAATTATTCCATACTGAAGGAGTTGCTTTTTGCAGTAAAAGCTATAGCTGCATGATCATTAAGCCCTCTGTTCACATAGAGATATAAAAAGGGCCAGTGTGGAGCTACTATTAGTGCAACATAAACCACATTTTGATCACTTGGGACCCCAAACCAGAAGTTTTAACTGCCCCTGCAGATAAACAAATTTTATTATTCATGCTCCCTGTTAGATGGTAATAAATCCAAAGCCTGTCACTGGCGAGCACTTGAGTCTGGAGTCGCACGTATCTGTGGTTAATTGTGACCTTTCTGCTATTTGAAGATATCCAGAATTTCTATTCTTCTTATTAGCAGATAAGATGTGCTTGGATTGTTTGTATCCAATAAGAATATTCATTCTTAAATGACACCCCTCCTTAGAGACTTTTAGAGCAAAACCTCTCATAATATTTAGCTATTTTTAAAGGTCATGTGTAGTTGGGTTTATTGCACTGCCCGCCCAAGCCATCACCGAAAGTCGCCTGTTTTTAGCGCTACTTAACAGATTGTCAGTAAATTGATAGCATTTCCACATTTGGAAAGCTTCCAGCTCCTCCTAGGAGAGGAGGCAGGTGTTCTCCTCCGGCTTCAGGAGGCTCCTTCACTGGCATTTGGTTGATTGAAAGGGGATGTGTGAACTAAGGAGAGATTTTTAGGAAAAAAAATCTTTCTCACCAACCAGGATCCCCTGAAAACATCCTCTCACCCAAAAAACGTTGCTGACTCTAAGCAGAAGTATTTTCAACTCCGAGCGGCAGACATGGAGAGAGTCCTCAGAAGCCTGTACTTAGTGTGCTGGGCTTAAAATGCCCCTTAGAGAGGCTGGAGGGGTGGCAAGGGTGCTGCTTGGACTGAATTGGAAGCATGAATTTCATTCCTGGCCCTGCTGTTTATGAGCTTCATGACCTTGAACAAATTACCGTTTCTAGCTGGTGTGGTGGCTTTGGCCTATAATCCCAGTACTCTGGAAAGCTGAGGCAGGAGGATTACATGTTCTAGCCCAGCCTGGGAAACTTGGCAATTTTGCAAGAGCCTGTCTCAAAGTAAAATAATTTTTTAAAAGGGCTAGGGATAGAGCTCAGTGCAAAAGCCCTGGGTTCAACCCAATCCCCATAATACCAATTCCCTTCTCTGATGCAAAAAAACAAAAACCAAAACCAAACAAACAAAACAACCCACCTTACCACTTCCAGTGTTGATTTTCTTACACATGAACCACAGGTAACCTGTCTTGAAGAATAATGGTTATGCATGCACCTGGGGCTCTGGAGAGCCTGGTGCCAGCGTAAGGCAGATTTTGCTCCTAGGAGAAGTCTTGGAGAGTTTCTCCCTCTGATCCTTTGGTACTGGGGATAGCTGTGTGTCTGAAAGTGGTGGTACTGAGGCTGGCCTAGGGTTGGTGGTGGTTTTGGGAGCTATGTGGCCATCTGTGTCCAGAGGGGGCTGACCCAGCCAGCTCTCAAAGCATGAATTGAGCCAACCTTGGACAGGAAACCTTTGGTGGGAGAATTATGCTGGTACTGAGTGTGTACAGACTCTTTTCTGTGTTATTATTCCCTGAATGACACAGGTAACTACTGAGTCAGCCTTTACTTTGTTACTATATTCGAGGTCGCATAAAGATGATTTAAAGTGGGAGGGAGGGTACTCGAAGGGGACACACACACATATTGGACCACTTTATTTAGGGCTTGAACACCCATGGGATTTGGAATCCACGGGGAGTCCTGGAACCCGGGCCCCTCAGATTTTGAATGACCATCAAATAGGCAGTGGTTAAGTGAAATCCAGGCAGCCTAGACTGTCAAGTTATAATGGCCTTGGCAGGTCATCTTGCCTCAGTTTCACCTAATACAAAGAGTGATCAAAAGTTACAGTAAATGTTTAAATTTTTTAAAAAGTGTATTACCATAAAAGTCAGTTTACCATTGATTCCAGCCAAAATACTCTCCCCACCAACACACGATCTGATCGCTTTGCCACTTTCTGAAGCTTCTCTGGGAGTCCACTTTGATGGATGTGATCAAAACTTCAGTGAGTGCAGCTGCCATCCGGCAAAGAGGCAGGTGCCTAAAAACATGACCATGGCACTGTGTCCTCATCCACCTTAGTCACTGAATCTGGCACCATGTGACTTCTGGCTCCTCCCCAAAGTCAACAGGACCATGAAAGGGAAATGTTTTGAACTGATTCAGGACATGGAGGCAACCAGGGCAGTGCAACCAAAAACACTTAGGACAGAGGACTTCCAGGACTGCTGCAGAGGACAGAGGGAAGGGGAGGGCGCTGAGGGAATTCACGGCAGTGTGACTTTAACTACAATAAACTTCTGAAAATTCACCGTATCGTTAGTTCACATTGTGTGAGATGTGGCCAGTCACATTGTTGACCTCATGCCGTGGGCTGGGGACTTAATGGGGAAGTGACACATGCACAGAGCTGGCTGGCTGAGGGGCAGCTGTGATGATCATGACTCCATTTCATAAAGGTACTTTGACTTCAAACTTTGTATTAATTTATATTAAGTCGACTTCTGTCTTCCCAAGTTGTGTTTTATTTTGTTTTACTTAGAGAAACAAATAAAAATTGAACTATGTTTGCCATTATACTATGTGTAGCCTTTGGAATTTTCCACAATTAGCATCTCCAACGCCATCTTTTTTTTACTTAAATGGTTCTATTTGAAGGTTTCTGTGAAAAGAGTTGCTAGCTTCAAAGAAAAATCCAACAGTTAGATGACACATAAAGTTAATTTGAATTATAATGAACTTTCACTGAATTGAATTTAACCTCTCTTTGTTCTTTTCCCTTTTTTCTTTCTCCTTAGCTCTCACCTGAAATTTAATAATCTCACCCTGATTTCAACACACGGACTCCCAGGAAAGAAACTTCTGGGCAATGAACAAAGGAAGTTTTTAGCAAGCGAGTACGAATTCTATTTGCTTTTTCATTCTGAGGCCTGAATGTCCTCATTTGTGTGCAGTCTTTTTGATTCTAAATAATAGATTTCAGATTGGAAAGGGAAGCGCAAGGGGCTTTTCTTCAGAGTGGGAGCTTTCCTTGGGAAATACAAATGCAGCCTGTTGGCCCAGAGGGGCAGGCTTGGGCCCATGTCCCGGGGAGGACTGTACCTGCTGTGTCCAAACACTGGGGTGGAGCTGATGCACTTGGTCACTCCATGCTTCGGTTCCCAGAGCCACCGCAGGCAATGGAGCTTGCTGACTGCATTTGTGTCCAAGAGAGCATCTCTTTGGGGCTTGGGTCTCAGATTTACCCACCCTCTGTATCTAGCGCTGATGAGGCAGAGCCCTTCCACACCAGTTCTTCTGTCCATCACAGTCAAACTATTTGACAACATGTGTGCTAGAAGTACCATGACACCAGCACACAGCTTCTATTGATTTCAGTGTCCTGTAGCACAGCATGGGTACAGAAATCCTAGGCACCCAGTCCCTAGAAACAATCTCCCAGATTTATCAATGAAGAGAAAAGAAATTGTCCCCAATGGGTAGAGAGAGCAGGGTTCATTTGCTGGGGCTATAGCTCAGTGGCACAAGTGCCTGCTTCACAAGTGCAAGGTCCTGAGTTTGATTCCCCGTACCAAAACAACCCAGAATCTGTAACAAAGGGACCCTCTTAACCTCTGGAAAGGATTTTCTTTGCCTTCCAAGAGTGAGGAAAACCTTAGCTTCCTTGCCAGCAAGGCCAGGCTCATCTTCAACTGAGCCCTTCATCAGACTATAAATTTGGGGTTGTTCTGGAAGAGTCTCGCCAGACGTGATGGTGTGGTAATAAGGACATGGACTTGAGCCAGGAGGATACAGAGTCAGCTCCTTACTGTCCCTGCTCCGTGGCTCCAGAGCACAGGATTTCATTGCTCTGACCTTTGGTGACTTGGACTGACTGTGAAAAGCATAAGATAAGCGAGGCTTGTGGGAGGAGCTTTTGTTAAAATTAGCAGAGCTCCAGCCAAGAGTAGAGGATCCACACGCAAGCACTCCTCCCCTCACTTTCTCCCTTTCTGAATGATCCGATCCAGGGAGACAGAGGCTGGTTTTGGTGGTGTCTTAAGGGGAATTTAGGTCCCCAGCTCAGTGAGAGTTTCTGTCTGTCCTTATGCTGGACATGGCATGGGAGAGATAGGTGAACAGGACTCTGTGCAGTGTGCTGCTGCACAAGCAGACCCACGGCTTGCTGGGGCCATCAGATGACCTTGCTCCTGTCCCTGCCTTCTCACCAAGGTCGCCAGAGCAGCACTGTACAAACCTGATTCAAATCAAGCCAACTCCTTCCTGCCCAGAGGCACACTGCCCAATACAGTAGCCATGAGCCCCCCCCCCCCCCCCCGCATGGGGCTATTTAAATTTAAATTCATTAAAGTTAAATGAGGTGCCAGAGATGTAGCTCAGAGGCAAGGTGCCTGCCTGGCAAGCACAAGGCCCTGAGTTTGACTCCCTGTACCAAGAAAAAAGTTAGATGAGATAAAAATTCAGCTACTCAATTACCTTACCCACATTTCAAATGCTCAGATAACCACATATGACCAGTGGCTATCAAATTAGCATAGCTGTAGAACACCATCATGGTCCCAGGAAGTCCTAGAATGTTCCAAGCTGAAATCTGCTCCAACCCACTTACTTCTCTGATACCACCTTTTACTATTTTTTACCTTTTTTCTCCATCTTAGTCACATCAACAACCTTAATGTTCCTCAGACACAGGAGGCAGCTCCCCCCTTGGCTTCTGCTGTTTTCTCCTATGCCACCCTTTCCCAGGAGAGTGCCGGGACAGCCCATCCCTATGCAGCCAGCACTCTGCTCTGGTTTTCTCTCACTCTTGCAATCCTCCTAAACATTATAAACTTGCCCTTTAAAACAACTACTGTGCTTTATTTTCTGAATCTTTCAACTGTAAACTGGACAAGGGTAGGGATGTTTGCCACCTGCTCACTGCTATGTCTCCAGCTCTTGGGACAGGGCTTGGCCCATAGCAGATGCTTAGTAAATAGCGGGAGCTGGATGACAGTTACCTCCCATGAGCCTGCAGAAGTCCTCTCAACCCAGTACAAAGCAGAGAGAGAGCAGACCCAGCCAGGGCCCTTGCATGGTCACCACGTGTTATCATGATTCTCAGACACCACAGGCTGCCCCATGACCAGGACATGGCCCCGCACTCCAGTAAAGGAAACGATCCCTGGTCATGGAGCTCAGAACTAGCAAGTGCAAATGACATCCTTGAATGTGAGTAATAGTTTGAATTCCTCATTCTAAAGACTAATTTCAAACTTGCCCTTAATCAGTGTTTTGGTTCATTTCTGTTCCCTCAGCACACCGCCTGAGGTACTAAGGATGGCAGCCAAAGGAAGCTGCGAGAGGGAGGAGATGCGGGAAGTAGGAGGAAGCCACTAATTAACTGGCCCCTCTGCCCTGAGAAATGGAAAGTTAATTGTAATGGTCTTTCTTCTAAGGGCGTCACAATTAATCTCCCAAAGGCCTCTGAGGGCCTTCCCAGTTCAGAAGCATTCTGGTTCCATGAGTAGCCCTCTCCACTTGGCTGGCTTCGAACTGTGTGCCTGGGGCTTTGGGCTGAGTCTTCTGAGCCCCGGGCTTGGGCCAACAGCTTTGAGCAAGCGGCCACTTCTCCTCCACGCCCCTTTCCAGAGGCCTCTGTACCCTGCATTCCTCTCTCTCCCTTCCTCGTTATGTGTCTCCAGTGTTGTTTTGTTTTTCTTGCCTTTGTACTGGTCCATGTTTGCAATACACAGTACTCACGTTCCTTGTATGGAGCTGGTGCATGTACGTCACACACCTTCGTTGCTGTTTCATCGCCTCATCTTCCCTCCCTTCCCTTCCTTCTTCTCTTGCTTCACGTCCCATTTGAGAAAGATCTGCCTCCCCACTTCCCATTATCTATCTTGCATTTTGCTCTGTATTTATAATTTGGGTTTCTCATGTAAGAGAAACCATATGATTTTTTTCCTTTGGCCTCAGGCTTGCTAGGCAGGCAGTATGCCACTGAGCTACATCCCAGGTCTTACCGCGCCATATTTAAGCTCCTGTGTCTGACTTATTTCACTGAGCATTATGGTCTTAAGGTGCATCCATTTTCCTACAGATGACTCTACTTTGTCCTTCTTTATGGCAAAGTAGTACCCCACTGTGTGTAAACAGCACATTTGCTTTATCTATTCATCTGTTGATGGACCTATAGGCTGCTTCCAAGATTTAGTTATTATAGATTGTGCTGCTGTAAGCATTGATGTGCATGGATCACGGTGATATGATGTCTTTAACTCTTTCAGGCAGATACCTAGAAGTGGAATAGTTGGATCAAATGGAATTTCTTTATTTTTAGAATTCTGAGGAATCTCTACACTGATTTCCATAGTGGTTGTACTAGTTTACACTCCCACCAACAATGTAGAAGCATTCCTTTTTCCCCACAGCCTCAGCAGCATTTGTTCTTATCGGATTTCTTGATGATGGCAATTCTTTCTGGGTAAGGTGGAATCTCAGTGTTGTTTCCATTTGTACTTCTCTAATAGTCAGCACCAGGGTTTAGTGAGGACAACTTTCCACATATTTCTCCTGTAGCTCTGAGAGTGGAACCCTTGGACCCAACTCCAAGGGAGCACTCCAGCCCTGAGCTACGTCTGTGGCCCCCTTCACATTAGTTTTTAGTCAAGGTCAGGCTTGCTTGAGAAAAATGAAGTCACGCTGATATGTAGAAAGGTCTTTTGGTTCCTCCTTTTCCAGAGAATCCTGGTGGAGGTATGTCTCTTGTCCTCAAGCTGTGAAATAGTCCCTGATGTCAGACTCTGAATGCTTACTCACTTTGCTTAGGAAATAATTTTGGAAAAATATCACTTATAGCCTCTAGTAGATAGTCTCACATATGTGATGAGGGGGAATTAGACAAGGTCCAGATGAGTAGCCCTATCCAGAATGGATAGCAATCACTCACACAGTAACATTTTAAATCAAGAAGTGTCATTCAATGTACATCAGCCCCCGCTCACACTTCCTGTAGTGTCTTGGTCAAGGTTCCTAAAACTCAGTGTTCCTAAACCCCAGCTCCCCCTGGGCTGAGCTGCAAATTTTAACTCTGAAAGGTGCATGCTGACATTATCAACCCTATTGTCCTACTGTCATTAAAAATAACATTGTCTTAGCCTTCTACAAATTTCCCTTGAGAGCTTTTGTCTTTGGGAAAATCCTCATAAGGCTGATCCCAGTGCACGAACTGTATTTAATTTTTGCTTGTATTGGACAGCTTACAATAGGGACTGTATCGCAAATATGAACGACCCTTTGTGTGTCTCCTGTGAATGTAAGAAATCAGTGAAGTTTCCTATGTGCCTGTAAAGCTATCAAAATGGTTTTTTAAAAGAGAATTTCATCTCCCTATCCATTATTTCCCCATGGCAGGCCAGCCCCTGATTTTCTTTTTTTATATTAAGAAGAAATTTTCTTGTTTTTAAGTGCTGTTTCACAGAAAGATACGAAGCTCAGAGCCCCAGTCTTTTTCACAGCCCTGTAACAGGGTCTAATGTACATCCATTACTAGAATTCTCTTTGTGTGGTGAGACCAGTCTCCTGTGTGATCAAAAAGAGAAAATGTCCTGCCATTACCACTTTAGAATCTTGTTTGCTTGCAGAGAAAGTAAACAGGATTATGTATCGTTAATATTATTTAGAGTAATACCCTTCCCATATGCATCCCACTTGATAAAACAGCATCTGCTGCATTCTCCAGTCCTCTCCAGTGGAGAGGTAAAGGATCTGGGGGACTTGGGTTGGGGTATAAATCCAGTGAATAATTGTGCAGCCAGAGGTAAATGAAACCCTCCATGTCCCATCACATTAGGGTCTCGGACTGCAGCCAGGGTCCTTAGAAGTTTACCACACAAGGTCAGACCTTTCAGAAAACCACATTACAGCCAAGTACTCAGAGTCTGTGGACACCACGTGGCCACCAGTTCCCTGAAGTCACAGCACGAAAATTGCCCGTGCCCTGGGATGGTGCTTTCTGTGAACACAATCCTCTCTTAGACATCATCTCTAAATAAAATGTTTTCTGTTTTTCTGGTCCAAAGCCATACTTTAATTCTAAGAACAAAACATTTCTGGGCAGTACTAGCATGTAGGAAAGGTCCTTGATATTTTAGGGCTGTGACCCCAGCCTGTAGGAGTCCTCAGTGATGTCACTTTCCTCTTCCTAATTCCTTCAGCAGGACTGTTCAAGAGCTAGAATGGATTTACAACCACTGTGCAAGTGTTACACACACACACACACACTCGCACACACACACACACACACACACACACACACACACACACACACTGTTCACTGCCCTAAGCCGGTGGAACAATTTAGCTTTAATGGAAAGATGTCAATTTGTGACTAAGTGTTTTCTAACGAAAACCCTCCCAGTATCAGTCCCGGTAAACTCACAGCAAGCGCACAGCCCCAGCCCACTAGGGGACTCGGACCAGCACACCAGATGTCTAATTAATGCCCGCTGTCAGCTGCTCAAATGTCACTTACAGAGCTTCTCTCTTTGCAGCCACTGTTTTAATGATAAAGATTATGCACTGATGTCGCTGTGCTCCTGGGTTAATGTGGTGGTGGGCAGAATGACGGGCATAGACCGAGCAGCCAAGCATGTTGTGGTGTCCAAGGAAAAAGCCGTGCCATACGACCACCTCATCTTGTGCACTGGGCAGCAGTACCAGGTGAGGCTGTACCCAGGGGTGCACCAGCGTGTGTGTGGAAATGGCCATGGGCAGTGTGTTTGCTGGGCACGTGTACTTTGGGTAAGAGCATCCTCTCTGCCCGGACAGCTGCCACTCTGTATTCATAAAATTGCTCTTTGATGCCCGCATCCCTGGCCAGATTTGTGTCCTCAAACCCTCCCAGAAATCCATTCCAAGAAAAACATTCTGCTCCTGGATAAAAATCACAGAAATGTCATTCTTGAAGCTGTTGTCCCAAAGTCTAACACTTATGGCTCGCCATGGCAGAATCCAGACAGCCAGGCCTGCATTTGGGGAGATTAGCTGTGGCGGGGTGCTCACCCAAAACTATTTCAAATATGCGCACCTTCTGTCAAGCCTATTTTGTCACTCAGTTATAGAACTGAGTTAGTCGGATCTGCTGATATCCTGGTGACCGAGATTTCTTTCTGTGTGATTAATCTCTTTAGCTAAGCCGTTGTTGATGTTGGGTGGCAGATTTGAAGATTCCCACTCTGCAGAGCATCTCATGGGGTTTGGGAAAATAACTGCCCACTGAGAGGGGATTGTCTGTATAACTTGAGGAGGGGTCTTGGGGGGGCCACCTCTGCGTGGTTGGAGACTCCTGGCAGAAGTATATGTTTCCTTTACATTTCCGAGCCAGGAGGATGCAGCGCTCCAGGGACCACACAGCATTGTCACTGAGTGTCACTTAAGCAGTGTCCCCTGCTGTGGTTGTACAGTGCTGTCACCTGAGGTGCCTTGGAATACACCTAGGCCCAGGCCCCGCCCCCAGAGACTATTTGAAGTATGGGGGCGCTGGACATCTGTGTGCTTTTTAAGATCCCCAGCTGTATTCTAACCTAAGGCCAAGAATCGCCAGCTTGGACTTTCTTTCCCCATGAACCCCTCATCCATGCCTAAGAGCAGCACCTCTCCAACTGGGCAACTCATTGCAAGCCCCCAAGCACCCTGTTAAAATGCACATCCCAGCCAGGGAGCAGCGGGTGCGGGAGCCTGGGGCACTGGTTTCTAACAAGCTCCCTGGCGAGGCTGTGGCTGAGGCTGCCAGCGGATGGACTGCATTTGAGTGGCTTGGATGAGCCACTAATCATTTCTTTCCTTTTTTAAAGTCTCGTTTTCAAAGAGCAGCAGAGGAATTTTTTCTTCCCAGGTTAAAGAATAAAAATCAATGGGGGGATACCTCATTTTGATATTTAAGTATATTCCCTTTCCTTTTGAAGACACTGACTAGAAGAAAGCACCATGCACCCTTCGGCCTGTCTTTGCTTAACCGACCGCCGCTTCCAGCTGCTGCCTGGGCTGCGTACTTTGGAAGCCACACAGAGGACCCAGCCAGCTGTCCGGAGACTCCAGCATCTGCCCATGTGTGTCCAGCTGCCCTGCAGCTTTCATTTGTGGCACATTGAGCTCTTGCCCTTTTTACAACGGGAAAAACAAAATGAAGAAATGGTGAAGGGAGCGCCAACTTAATTTTTCCAGGACAGAAAAATCAAAGGTACATAAAGCGATTCAGAAAGGGCAGCTGGATTCACCAGAGACCGTCCTCTTCCCGTCTCCGTTCCCATTCCTTCCTTTCACTCTCTCATGGTTTTGTACCAGTTTTGTGAAACAAAGAAAATAAAGCTGAAAAATGAAGCAAGAAGACAATCTGTTATAAAGTGTAATTATAATCCTTGTCTCTCAGCAGAGCTTTTGAACGGCATGCCCTACTCTGAAATATTCTGCTATATTTTTGATATCCACATACCCATCACTTAATTTTTTAATCAGAAAATTTGTGCGTAAGGTAACATTTGAAATTATGCTGCAGGGCTTAGAGTGAGGAGGGCTGACCTCATTCCTAGCCCTCGCTCACTTCCAAACCCTCTTTCCTAAGACGGATCAATTTGAAGGCCTTCTGCTATGTGGCAGTGGATCCCCTGCATGAAGAGCTTGCAGAAGTGTTGTCCTTCACCTGCCAGTGTCACCTGACCTCTTCCTTTGGGAAAGTGATTTTAGCTAGCTTGTTTTCAAAACCTCCTGACTTCCGTACTAATCCATCCTTCCTTCCTTCCTTCCTTCCTTCCTTCCTTCCTTCCTTCCTTATTAGTGAGCACATACCAGCTTTACAAACCACTCAAGATAGCTTCCAAATGAGATCACAGAGCCACAAGACTCATGGACTATTCTGAAGAAATGATTGCCTCATGCCTGGACTTGGGTAACCTCATAAAAGAGCAAAAATCAGTCAACTCAAAGTCAAATGAGTTTGGCATTGACAGGAGAAGACTGTGGCACACAAAGAATGATGGCCACTGGAAGCCAGCAAGTGGGGCAGCTACCTCTAGCCAACCCAGGGAAAGAGCTGAGACTAACTTATGATCAGCTTGACGAGGGTCAATGATACACCATGGTCTCCCAGAGGTTCCTGATACTGAGACTGGGGAAATCAAAGTGTGGTAACTGGAAGGATGCAGCCTGGGCCAGAACCTGCTATGAACAGGCTGGGAAAGAGAGCTGTCCACACCAGTGTATCTCTGGGAACAGAAGAAAAGCCTTGCCTCTGTCATTTGAGAGCACTTCATAGGAGCAGGCCTCACATGAGGATGTGGGAAGGAGAAGTAATAGCAGGATGGCTCTCTGAAACTTGGGTGCATGTTTTTTGATACTTTGACCATCTGAGAAGTGGAGTCTATGTTTTCTACTGAGTTTGGGCAGGCTTGCAACCACAATTTAAGACATGTTAGAAGAAAACTTTTTTACCCAGTTGATTGATTCCAAGCAAAATTAAAAGAAAAATTATCTCAACTAGTTGCATTCTGGCAAAGGTCAGAGACTAACACACTTTTGATTGTCTTATGAGAATGATGAGGAAAAAGTGAACAACTGCAAAGAGAAATAACATTACCAAATGCTCCCCACTAAAAGAACAAAAATAAGACAGGCATTAAAAAACCCCTCCTCTCTAGCATTAAACAGCAAAAGAAAATAAAACCTGCTACATATAATTTTGCAGAAAATGATGATTCAACAATTATGTATCCACATAAGCATCTCATATGTGAAGATACAAGAAAGCCATTCTCTTATGTGTAAGTCCTCAGAAAATTGTGTGTGTGGTATTTTTGTTTTGTTTTTTACTTTAATGTGCACTCTTAATTAACAGAGACAGAAAATATTTTAGAACTTTCCAGTAGAACAATGGTATGAGAAAACAGGCATTCTGGTTTATACTTTCACTTTTAACCACTGTTTTCCCTCCTTCTCTCTTGGTGTTTGGGTGGTGAATGTCTTATATTTCTCTCAAAGCATTCTTTAACCTTTTTCCTCCAAATATAAGTGAGTCAATGCTGAAATAGAACTTTCGGGATTCCCTACTTTAGACAATAATAAAGGAGGAAAATACAAGTCACAACAGCAAATGTCATGGTTTCAAACTACTCTGTTATAACAAAGCTGTTTTTACACTAAAATGAAAATGCAGGAGAAATACCCGATCGAAATGACACCAAAAATGTAAGAATAGAAAGATAGTTAAAAGTACACAGCAAAAGGCTCTATCAGACAAATTCATACCTCTATTAGAAAAAGAAGCTGCATTAACATCCAGCAAAATAAAACTGGAGAAAGAAAAGCAAAGGGCAGAATTTGTGATGATCATGTAGATATCATGGGCCCATTACCTGCTGCATATGATGTGTGCAAGGATGGGTCACATAAACTTGGATGCAAATTCTCTTATACTTCTTCCACTTGATAGATGGAGCCTGTGTCTTCTGCTTTGAATTTGGGCCATCCTGCAACAAGAACTTAAGACGTACTAGAAGAAAACTCTTGTACCTAGTTGATTGATTCCAAACAAAATCAAAGAAAAAAAAAAGGAGGAGGACAGTACTCTGGCTTTCTGTGTTTCTACATAGAGAGGAAAAAGATAGCCTGAGGAGCATCTGGAAATTTTAGCCATGGAGGTGAAGATTTGGAGGGACAGGACAGCCAGCCTGGCCTTGGACACCTGAAGCGTTTCCACGAAGAAAACAAATTACACTTGTATGTCAGAGGTACAGGAGGCAGACTGGAAGCAACCTCCAAAGTTTATCTACTTTAAGAAATAACTTCCCACCAGTCTGCAAGTCTGCTCAAAAAGAGGACGACAGCCTGGCGGGAGACGGGTGTGGGCTGCCCTCATTGCTCCCACTGGGACCCTGCAGGTCCTGATCGCACTGAGTCTTTTCTGTGAGCCGACTGTCTTTCCTGATCTAACCTCACCATTGCACCATGGATCATGACATCTTTGTCCATGCTGAGTAGGCAGGGGAACTGAGTGAGCTGAAGCTGAGGTCACTGTGCAAAGGGACATTTCATAGAACTGGAACCTCGCCTGCCTCACAGCCCTTGGACCTCTTTCACTCAGGCCTCGTGTGGCCTCCTGTCTCACTGTTTGTGCCCAACTCATCTGCTTCCCATTGTATTCCCCGGCCTGGTGGCCAAATTGAACGGTACTGCAGTGGTCCACTGGCCATTGTGCCGTGTCACTTGGCTTTCATGGTGGCGTTTGAGTTTCATATGAACCAAAACAACAGAAAGTAACATGTCCATACAAGGGTCTGAAATTTCTTGACCATCCTGGGCCCAAGCTTTTCTCTGGACTCATTGGCCAGGGCACTGGTCCTCTGGATTGTTATGGTGTCCTGAACACAGGGGACAAGTGCCAGTCATCATCCTGCCTAAGAAGTCACTGCTGCTTTCCTTTTAGGAAAAGGAAATTTCTGTTCCCAGTTATGTCTGAGTCAAAGAGAGGCAAATCACACTTGGAAAAACTCTGTGTGTGTGTGTGTGTGTGTGTGTGTGTGTGTGAAAGAGAGAGAGAGAGACAGAGACAGAGACAGAGACAGAGACAGAAAGAGAGACGGAGACAGAGAGCAAGAGAGAGGGACCATTTCCCTGACAGAGTGAATAATAAACTGTAAACTTCCATAAGTAAATAATGCTCTATCCCCCTTGTATTTTCCTGCCTGCCCCCTCTGCACACTTGAATTTCAGCCTGAGGTGACTGCTTCTGTGGCTTGTTTGTTTACATTAAATGTAGCCACAGCAACTCCAGACCCATGGCTGCTTCTGTGTTGTGACTGGATGCTCCCTTTCCGGGCAGACCCCTGTGGTCGCCTCTGTGAGGAGGGAACATGGTGGTTGAGGCCCCATCCAGCTTCCAGGATGAGATCAGAGAGTCCATGGCTGGCTCTCTGTTGGGACCCTTGCCCCCAGAGCCCAGCCACCATGGATAAAGAAGCCTCAGCTCCCAGGAGAGGCCACGTGTGTGAGTGTCTTGGGCCACAACCAGCATCAACTGCTAGTTAGAAAAGGGCGCCTCACTTAGTTTCAAATGTTCCGCATGTCCTCCAGGCAGAAGAAAGGACTGGCTGAGGTCATTGATCTGCAGAAGATTCCACCATCTGACTATCAAATCACCCTCAGCCTCTGTCTTCTCAGACCCCAAGGAACAGAGATAAACTGTCCCCAAACTTGAGGCTGTCTGAATTACTGACCTACAGAATCTGCGAGCCCAGCAATGGCTGTTCTCTCTACTCGGTTTTGAGATAATGTATTACACAGCATCAGAGAAGCAGAGCAAGTCCATCTGGCAACAATCTTAAGAGACTGGTCATTCTGCCTATGTCCACTTGCTCTCTCCTCCATTAAATCCTGATTCAATGAATCTGGGGACAGAAAAAGACACACCTGCATTGCACATTACTATGCATATGCTTTGTCTTTTAACAAAACTGTATCTGAACTTCTTTTGACACCACTGAACCCAGGGTTTCTCTGTGACCTGCTGCAGGTCCCGTGTCCAACTGGGGCCGATATCAGCCAGCACCCCACAAACCAAGAGGTCCCTGACAGCAGCAAGATGCGTTACTCAGGACAAGTTCCCTCCAATCTGTTTGTGCTCAACGACGAGAAGGACTGTGCGAAGGCCCTGAGTTGGATCCGGAGCAATTCCATCATCACAGAAGGTAAGGGTGTGGGGAATGAGTCTTTCAGAATAGCGCTTTATTTTTATAATGAGTCTCATTCTTCATCTAGTTCCAGTATATAATTAGTGCCTAATTAATTCCAACCAAATCATTCATCTGTCATGCTTTGTTTTCCAGATTAATTTACAACTTGTTGTCATTTTTGGATACCCAGAATGTTTGCTAGGGGAAAGAAAAAGGCTTGAGATAGTTTAATTATCTATAATTATTTTATTACACAAAATGAATATCCGAAGAGCAAAGCATGGCTAAAATCATTAAGTAATTAAAGAATAATTTAATAAGCAAACATGTTTAGCAATTATATGGAAAATATGTCTCCTTTTGTGCAGCTGAAAAGCCCGAGGAAGGGAAAGAAAGGGCCGCAGCAGAAGGGCTCTTTTCTTCTCTTCACAGCCCATTGTTCTCTTTCTTGCCGTTGCCTGTGTGGTCAGTTCGTTCCCACAAACACACAAATTCGAGTTGCATACCACTTTCTGAATCAGAATAAGAAAGTAAAACGCGGCTTCTGCCTCCCTGCCTCCCCGCAGCGCCTTCCCAAACATCCTCCTCCACAGGGCTGGGATTCCCTTGACTTTATTGGACTCTACAGGCTGAACAAGGCCCGGCTGCCCTGCTAGCCTCAGCCAGACCTAGGGGTCGGGGTTTGGAAGTGACTTGGTGCCGCTAGTCCCTAGTCCCACCCAAGGTCGCAGGAGCACGGGTGTGGAGACCTGGCTAAGTTCCACAACCATCTGTGGCTGGAGCTGGATTCTAATCCTGGCCTCCAGTTCACACCACTAAGGAAGCAGAAGGGAGGTACCAATATGCAAAACTTAAAGATATTCATTTATTTTATGTATTTGTTTAAATATTATTTAAATGCCATCTTGAACACAATACATTAGGATTAAATATAGTTTCTTCTGATGTCTGGTGGATAATTTAGACTCACTGAAGTTTTTGCTAAGTCAGTGTATTTACTGTTAAAAATTACAAGTTTTAAGCTGGGCATGGTGGCACACACCTGTAATCCCAGCGCTAGGGAAGGCTGAGACGGGAGGATGGCAGGTTCGAGCCCATCCTGGGCTACACAGTGAGTTCAAGGCCAGCCTAGATTACAAGGAAGACCTTGTCTCACAAAAAATGTTACTGATTTTGAATGGGTATTGAGCAGCATTCAATACATTGCTGGGTTCTACTTGCTAATACTTCGTAGGCCATTTGCCTCTAAAGTCATGATCAAGATTGGCCTGTAGTTTTTTTCTTTGTTTCCTGGTCAGGTTCTTCAATTCAAGGGTACAGAGGTCTCATAAAATGTTTTGGGGGAGCTTTCTGTATTTTCAGAAGGTCTGCAATTACCTGTAATACCAGCTGGGTCTGGAGCTTTGGGGCCAAGGAGGGAGAAAGCTACATGCCAGCAAGCCAGACTTAAAGCCTGTCATGAAGTCTTTCCATGTTTGCATCACATTTGGTGATGTTTTCACCTTGGCATCTCTGTATGCTTAAACCTGCTTCAGCATTGCATTTGTTCTTTAACAGCTGCCCTTTATCGTTTCAATCTTAAAAATTCTGTAATCCAGAGGAGTCCAGTCCAGGGGCCAGCAAACTTTTACTGTCAAGTTTCAGGCCATCCAGTGTTAGTCACAACTATTCCTCTCTGCCCACCGAGCAAGAGAGCAGCCAGGGGCAATAGGTCCATAAGTGGTATGGCTATGCACCAGCTAAACTTTACAGAACTTCCAAAAATAGGTAATAAGCAGCATTCGCCAAACTCTGCTTTATCCACAGAATCATTAGCATCTCCCTGAGCCCAGACTCCAAATGTAGCTTCAACTCTTTAAAAGTGCAGAAGCCAGTGGTTCAGCACAAAATAAGCTGTGGTCTCAGGACTGCATACAGTCCCACAGCGTGTAGTGCTGTAAGCTTGATTTGGTGTTTGGGTGCTGGGATAACAGAGCATCTTAACTGAGATGAGGCCTTTGAAAGTGGCAGGGCACGCTCCTGAGGTTGACACTGAAGGCAGAGAAATCATGAAGAAAGTATACCTGTGGTCTCCTTTCAGAAATGACCAGTCCATAGGTTTCAAGTGCCAGCTGCTCCAGGCATCATAGTGAAATCTTGCCCAGTCCCACCTAGGACAGAACACCAATCATTCCTCTGTCTGTTGTATCCACACTATACCCACCACTACCTGCTAGTCACTTAGTCACCATCTTGGTTATCTGATCAACTGTTGTGGTAGACCAGGGCTTCTGCCCGATAACCCGTATTTTATGTAATAATGGCCCCAAAGTTGTTGAACAATGCTGATCACAATTCAGATAGGCAGAAGAGAAGCCCCAAAGTGCTGCAAAGTGCTTCCTTAAGTGAAAAGGAAGTTTGTCAGAGCCACCTATGCTTAGGAAAACCACTACAGAGATTCCTTGTTTAATGACCGATTTCCAGTCCTGCACCTGGGTCATTAAGTGAGTTGGTCATTAATGAGGAGTTGTATATGTTATGTACATTACAATATTCAGAACAAAGTAATGGTCAAAGGAAACTCCAACTTGATGACTTTGCTTTTATTTGTATACCTTTTACATGCAGCACTGTAATGTATAACAGAATATAAAACTACAATGCTATACAGTACAATTAGCAAAAAATTCTGTACTGTGTAAACAAGGTGTGCTGTACCCAAAAAAAGACATTGAGGTCTATCAAAAAGATATACAGAGCTGTGTGTGCACACACAAAAAGATGGGGCATAAATCCAAATAGTTGTTAAATGAGTGAGTTGTTAAACAAGGAGTTTTGTGGCTATCCATGCAGTCACAGGCATCCCCTGGGGTCTTGGATTGTGTCACCTGCAGCCTGGGGACTGTGGTACGGTCACCACTGCACACATGGGTTCCTGCCCCACACAGATGGGGTTCCCCGGAGTGCTGGTCCCAGCCCTGCCTTTGGGTGTCACAGAGTTGAGGACATCAGTCTCCACACAAAGGATGGAAACCCACATACACTGGGTAGCCATGTAGAAGTACAGTAGCCTTCAAGACAGCCCTGGAGGTTGTGAGGTTTGCAGAAGGCTTTGTGGAGAAAGGATTTGTGTAGAGCCAGGAGTGAGGGCAGGATAAGCAAGTGGAGAGAAAGCTTGGGACATTGGAATTCTTTCCAAACACAATGGGACAGCACCCCGCTGGGCACTGAGTCTGTGAGGACAGTGGGGGTGAAGGCAGAGAACAGGGAGCAGATACCAGGGAGGACTCCCGGCACCCCCCAAGTCCATGTTTTACTGGTTTCCTTTTTGGAAACAAGGAGCAGGTGAGGAGAGGTGGGGTGACACTGTGGCTTTAGGGAGCCATCTTCCTGTCTGCTGTGCCTGGGCCGGCAGAGAATGAGGGTCTGCATGGGTCCCGGGATGGCCATAGCCAGCAGAAATGGGGTAGCCATGGACACAGGTGATATCTGGAAGCAGTCACCTGTCCCTCCTGATGGTCCTGTGAACATAGCCACATCTAGCTTGCGCTATAGGAGGATTTGAAGCCAGAAACCAGGAGCCTGGCATGGTGCAAGAAACCTGCATCCTCTTTGTGTCACCCCGATGATGCCAACAACAAGGGGGACATTTTCATAAGCGTTTGCCTTCACTCTGTCAGTGCTAATCCCTCCTTTTCTGAATAGTGGTAAATTGGGTGTGGGGAGAGGCTGTGATGGGTTCCTGTCCATCAGGGACCACGCAGAGCCCTGGGGGTACCCAGGGATCTGACGGCAGTGGACAGATAGTTCTGGAGGATGCAGGTGCTGGGGAGCACCCATAATGTGTGTCCCTAAGAGGAACTGGCCTTTCCTCAAGTTCTGCCCACTAGAAATGCACAGCTACAGCCCCAAGTGTGGTGTCCCCTCAGTGTCTTCTGTCTCTGCAAGGGAACATGGTTGTTGTGTGATAGAATTGGCCCAGACTGAATTACACAGCATCCTGGGCTCAACAATGTAAGGCACCCTAAGCCACCGTGTCGTGGGCTTCTACCCGCCCTCAGTTGCACACAGAACCCAAGGATCAGATGGGGTCTGGGAGGACCAGCAATCTGAGACACTGGAGCCAGAGGTTGATGGCCTTAACTGAATGAATTGAAATTCACCTGCTATTACTGCTGGACTTTGCATGAAAATGAAAAGTAGGATGAAAGTAACGTAACGATATAAAACCACCTTAATGGCTTGAAATGGATCAATTATTTTCATGCTTAGCTAAATATAGTTTGCTGCCTTATTAAAAGCATATTTGAGGAAAAGCTAAACAGTAACGTTCCAGTGCATGAGTCACCAACAAAGCCTTTGTCCTGTTGTATCTGATGTTTTCCTCCCCTTTTTAGTTGGCAGAGCAAAGTGGGTCAGGGCTGGAAATCTCAGGCTTTCACATATAGAAAGTGCCATGAGCCTTCTCTATTTGTGGGCCTGGTGGCTTTTAAGTGTGTAGGTCATCCTTAATCTCATGATCTCTGTCTGAAATTCTTTCACTTTCAAGTCATGTGCTGAAGCTATTTATTCAGCCAACATGCCAATCAGAGTATTCCATGACATGTTTCAGACCCATCTGCAAATGCAGTGTGGTGGCGCAAGTGCTGGTTCTGAATCCAGACCCACTGCGGCTGAGTGCTGCCCAGCTTATGCACTTGCTATGTGGCCTTGAGCTCATTTCCCAACCTCTCTGTGCTCAGTTTCCTGGATAAAATAAGAAAACCCACCTCATGGGCCCATCCTGAGGATGAGCGAGGTCACGTATAACCACGGTGTGTCCCTTTGAAATGGTAAAATAAATCTAAGTATTTTTGAAATATAGCACACTAGATGAATATGCACAGCAACAGCTCAGATGCACAAAGTGCAAGATGCAGTCTATAATTCTTGTTTCTTCTGACCTTAAAAGTATAATGACTGTGATGAGAAGTTCATATGAATAAGTATGTGCATAAATCTTCAAATCTTTTTCCAATACTCTTGAGATCTAATTTCATGACCAGACCTCGGGGTCATTAAATATTCGCCTTCTTTCCAAGCCCTGGTTTTCTCACTGAAGGATCTTTCATCTGCAGAGTATGAGATGAAATCATGGGGCGGTAGCAAACACATTTTCCCGGTGGTTAGAGGTTAAAACAATCTGTTAAAAGTACCTTTCTGGCATCTATGAGAATAATTTCTTTAAAAGGTTGCTCTGGAGCTGTGTGTAGTAGCAAATGATACCTGTAATCACAGCACTTGGCAAACTGAGACAGGAGAATCTCCAGGAACTTGTGGCCAGTTTGAGGTACTTATCAAGACCCTGTCTCAAAAAACAAAAAAAACAAAGAAGAAAAACAGTTGCTCCATTACTTTGAGAATTAAAAAAATTATTTTATTTCTTGAATGTAGCAGAGAGACCTATTTAGCTTTTCATTTCTAATGAACTCATTTTACCCTTAAATACTGGTGAGTATTCTATCACCTAAAAGTGTTATTTACTGTCTGCAGGAAGCAGTATAATTCCCCACCCTGTCAACATGACTCTCACCCCCCGAGCCTGGGTGCTTCCTGTAGCTGATACATCAAAGTGCCACCACCTTACTTAGCTGCCGCTTCAGTGTCACTCACTCCCCTTCATAGAGTGTGTTTCAGAGTGCAACAACCACTCTTCTATCCATACCAATGAGCTGGCGAGTCTCTGTTGTCTAGCCCGAGGTGGGGTCCACAGTGGCACCCTCGTGTCCCCCCATGTCCCCTCACTCTATTAGCCCTGGGTCCTCCTTCCTCTTGAGGCACCTTCTCTGCAGAGAGAACCACTGTGTTCCCTCGGCTGCATCCATTCCCAGGCTCTCTCCAGCTCTTCTCAGTCTCCACTTCCCATTGCAGATCTGTACCTTTGTAATGCACCATTTCTCCTCCAAGGGACAGCACAGTTGGCTTTCGTGGAAACTGCTGTGTCTGTGTCCCACCATCCTCTGCTCCATGCTCGCCAGTGTGTGCTAATCTTCCGCTGTCATTTGCCACTTCCCAGTCAGCCAGCTGCCAACCCCTACCTCTGCCACTTGTTGGATCAAATGCACAAAGCCTTTAACTGAGCTAAGCTGGAAAGGACAGAGTGATGAGACCCTTTAGCAGGAAACTGGTGCACAGAGAACACCTCTGGCCCATGTGGTTTTTCCCATCCCTACTGCATATATCAAGGTGGTATATGTGGCCCCATGGATGTGAAGAAGCCCTTCCACTCTGTGGATCCTTCTGAATATCTCCAAGAACCCTATGAGTTATAAGGCACCAGCTGCTGGAATACACTGATCTAACATGTTTTTCACTAGATGGAGTTTTCTGCTTGTTAGTAGATGTCACCAAAGAGCACGTGTTGTGGGCCCCATTCCAACTGGGGCTGTCTTAGTCCCTCTGTGGCAAGTAGAGTGTCTTGTGCCAACAGAGCCCACCCAGCCATTGCCCATACTTCTGTTGGCCCTGCATCCCCCTTGGTCAAGGCCAACTGGTGTCCCCCTATTCTGGTCATCACTATTCCCCTTGGCTTATCCCCTCTACACTTTTTCAGCCACTTTCTGTCCCCTAATTTTTAATTCTTACACCAGGAATAAGGAAAGTCTATTTCTCTGAAGCTCTCTCTGTTCTCTCTCTCTGCCTACCTTTCTTTCTCTGTTCCCTTGCATCCTTGATTCAGCCAAAATTGACCTCATCATTGCAGCATGATAGTCACACAACTGCCAAATTCCACATAAAATATAAGAAAGCCCTGTGATTGGAAATCAAATCTGTATCTGAAAGAGACCCAGTGCCAGTAACTCAAGATTCTAACAATTTCTGCACAGTTACAAACCTGTCCTTCTATCTGCTCAACATCTGCCTTTCCTTAAATATGTATTAAGGATATGATTTCTTGTTTCCCTGAGTTTAAATGCCACCAATATGGCAGGAGTATTATTTTATACCTACAATCTGTTGTAGGCACACACAACTTTGGTTACATTTAGGATTATGAAGGATTTTGTGAGCTAAACTAAAAACCTAAAAACCAGACCTAATGCTGTTAGGGGAACATGTTTCTATCTTGCAACCCAAGTGTACAACCCATCTGGCGACTCCATATTTCTTATACTGCCAACTTAATAGTGAATACCAAGTAGAAAGAGATAGCGGGGAAATCTGGCAAGAGTGAGGTCATTTTGTGCCAGATATTTAGAGAGCGCAAAAGCTTGGTTGTTAGCAAGGGGAAAGCATTAGGAGCAGCAATCTGATAAATGCCAAGCATTCATCCCATGTGTCCGGTGAGGAGGCATTCTGTCACATCCACCGTGACAATGCCAGCCACTGTGTGAGGCT
Source organism: Dinomys branickii (assembly GCA_004027595.1). Lineage (NCBI taxonomy): Eukaryota > Metazoa > Chordata > Mammalia > Rodentia > Dinomyidae > Dinomys > Dinomys branickii. Next base: position 32,169 of record PVLD010009311.1, read on the forward strand.
CCAGGGTGATGTATGGGAAAGATGGGCAGGGAGTTGACAGCCCAAATCTATCAGTTCCCAGAGAAGCCCAGGGATGCAGGCTGTGGTGACCACTGAGAAGATGTCTGAGTCTGCTCCCTGGTACTATAACAGAATACTCAAAACTGGATAACCTATAAAGAGGAGAGGTTTATTTTGACTCAGTACTGGAAGCTGGGAAGCCCAGATTGACTGAGCCACATCCGTTAGGACCTCATGTTGCTCCAACTGATGGCAGAAAGTGGCAGGAAAAGTGGGGGAGTGTGGGAGAGTGTAGAAGAGAGAAAAAGGGTGCAGACTCCAGTCCTGGCTATTCTTTCCCATGAGGAAGGCAGTAGCCTGCTCTGAGAACCTTGCCCCACCATCCAAGTACCTCCCACAAGGCCTCAACTCCCAACATTACCTGGTGATGAATTAAGTCTAGACAGAATTTTGGCAGTACAAACCATCTTCCCATCGTAGCAGACAGAAAGATGGATACCCCCAGGCCTATGGGGCCTCAGCAAGCTGGAGGCTGGACCACCTGCTGCAGCCCAACCATGATGAGCCCTTGACACTAGGCTTTTAGAACCCACGTTTGTACCCATCCATGCTAGGCCCATTGCTCTGATAAATGCAAATGTATTTTTATGCCTGGATTAATTTGTCCCAAAATAAATAATCCTAGATTTTGTCTACTGATTTTTTTTCTCCACAAATAAGACTGGTTATTCTATGATTACTTTTTAGCATGCTTACAATTTTTTATGTCAGTTTATGAAAAAACTATTTATGAACATTGGAGTGAAGCTAATGCTATTGTTAATAGCTCCACATGTTACTGGTTTGATGATAATGGTAATACAGGGTTGTGTATAAAAGTGCTGAATTTGTGCTTGGCATATTAGAGTCACAGGATAAACACTAATTGAGTCTAAAAATTCTTTTCAAAGTAAAAGTGAGAAATGGTGTATGAAGAATTTGCAATTGCAAAAAAAAAAAAAAAATAGAAGAAATAATCCCCCACAGAGAGGAAACTTTTAAAAAGCAAGATATTGGACTGGTAAAAAAGAGACTGACTGCGTTACATTAGGTTGTTACCATGTCACAATGTTTGTTAAGGGATATGATGTGACCTGTAAGTCCTGATTTATTCACCAACTGACCAGTATTGCAATGAGGCCCTACTGTGTTTGTGATTAATTAGAGAAATACAGGTAAATAATCAGAGCATGTCTGAATGAAAGTTCCAGATGAAATTATGTAGGCTGTTATTTAACATATGACTGATGAGGGGACTATTCTTCAGCAAATGTTCATGGACACAGTGGGTGGATGTAGTGTCCTTGACCATGGGTGTGGCTGAAATGCGTAAAGACCTAGAGGATTGTGCTTGCCTTTCCCTGCGCCTGAGTCCACAAAGACCAAACACACACTGCCGCACACCCCAGCCCAGTGTGGAGCCAGATCAGCTAATACCAGCTTTCCATGGATGTGTGCATTGACCCACAAAACAATTAATTTTTTTTGAAATTTTGAGGTTGTTATGGTTTGGGAGTTATTTTCAAGGGGAAAAAATATAATACAGGACACATATTTTGTAAGATTATTTATAATAGTCACACAAAGAATAATATACAAAAGACTGCAGGAAATCTGTCCACACACTAAGACCAAGGAATCTAGCTGAGGGCGTGGATCCTGTGGACATGTCCTGCATGAGTCCAGCTGAAGACCTACAGTCAATAATAATACCTCCCACGAGTCCAACTCGAGGCCTAGAGCCCATAAAAATGTCTCATGCAGGCCTGTTTCACAGATCTACACTGGGAAGGCCCAAAGGTCAGTGGTGGAAGCTAGAAAGTCTATGCCAGTGGGATAAAGGATCTGTGCTAGCAGGCTGAGAGATCTATACTGGAGCTAGGAAGCAATGTGCAAAGAAAGAACCAAAGCTCCCCTGAGAAGTACCAGAGCTATCCTCAGCAACAGTGAGGTCTGGAGCTCCTCTAGTGATCAGAAGAGCTAAGTTCCCATCAGGAAAGTCAATGTGACAAGCTTCTCCAGGAGACTGGCAGTGTACTATCTTCCCCTCCAGAACTAGGAAGCAATGCTCAAAGTGAGGTCCAGAACTCCCCCAAAGTAAACCAAAGCCATTCTCACTGCCAAGAAGGTCCAGAGCTCCTTGCAGGATGCAAACAGGCAAGTTCATTAGGAAAGCTAGCATGAAAAGCTTCTATAAAAGAACTACCATCTCCTTATAGCTTCTACCAGCTCCGAACAGCCTTCTCTCAGTTACCAACAGCCTAACATCTTCTCCAGTTCTGCCTCTTATGCTGCTGGCAGTAATCCTCATGTGGGCCTCCCACACCCAGCACCACACTAACTCAATTCAGCTGGGGGTTATAAATTGACCACCAGTTGTCAATCTACTACAGAGGTTATTTGTTACACAGCATTATTGTGGCAATAGCTGACTGTTACAGTGAACAAAGTCTCATATTTTTGTTAAAGAACTTTGCTTTAAATTAAAGATAGCTTAAATATCCCTCAAAGTCTAATGCTAAAGGTGTGGTCCTGACCTGTGGCACTTTGGGAAGTTCTGGAATCTTCAGGACCTGAGGCCTGGTGGGAGGAAGCTAACTTCCTGAGCAAGTGCCCTTGAGGGGGAAAATGGGGTCTGGGCCACACCTCTCTTTTTTATTGTGCTGCCACCACAAATTCCCTACCATGGTGGGTCATCTCCCCATGGACCAGGGTAAAGCAGCCGTGGACTGACACATCTAAAACTGTGAGCCACAATAAGTCCTCCTAGAGGTTGATTTTCTCTTTCATTACAGTGATATCAATACTCTGGTTTCTCTTCAGATCATATAAATCTTTCCCCTTTTACAGTGATATCCATCACTTCCCAGCTGACTTACACAAGAGCCAAGACTGTTTAGAAGTTAAACTATTTATTGGTGAACATGTAAATTAAAATTTAGAGACTTTATAAAGTATATTTCTTGTCCATAGCATTGCTGCTGACAATAAACATGGAGGAGCCTGGAAAAACACCAGACAGAGAGGGCTGTGCAGGGCTCCACGCCACACTTTGTTCAAGAGAAAGAATCCTGTCTTGGCACAGACATCATGAAAGAGCAGCAGACCTCAAACCTTTGACAGTTCAAGGGCCAGGTGGTAGCTGTCCTAGTAGGCTGGCTCTTTGTTGTGCCAGACAGTCAAACTTCATGGTTTGTAGCAGGTGGGAGCCTCAATAATTTAAGCAAAATGTTGACGGTTTCAGCCAAGAAAATCACAGCTCACTGAGGAATGTTCCCTGCAGCTCCAATGGGGAGAAGACTGCGTCACCCTAGTGTGGTGGGAAGGGAGGACTTGTGCTCCCTTGCCCCGTGCTGTCCTCATGTCCCCAGAGCAGGAGCAGGAGCATGGGCCTTCCAAGACATGGTCACCCTCTAAGAAGCCATTTGAAAGTTAATCTGGCTTATTTTTCCTAAGCCCATAAGTCAAACTATTGCATTGCCTTTTAATTTTGGATTGCGACTGAGTTTTGCATAATTTATTCCACCAAATTGAATCAATAAATTTGCCATTTATTTTGCCTTATAAAATTCCTTTTCATCCTCTTTTATAAGCCAGTGTAAAATAGTGATGGATGTGGTACAACTGTTACAGCATGCCTGGAAAGTGAGTCTACAGCAAGTCTTCTCTTTGTGGAAAGGTAAAAATGCTGACCCATTGTGAAAAGAGCATGTTCTACACTTTTCTTACAGAGTCACTGACCTTAAAATGGATGAAATAATAGAGTAGCATTTGTAATTACTTCTATAATATTTTTTAAAAGGTAAATAGTATAGACTGTCAAAATGCTCTTACACAAGAGAAATCTAGCTAAGCTGAGTATGATGGTGCACACCTGTAATCACAGCACTTGAGAGGCTGAGTCAGGATTGCCAGGAGTCTGGGCTACATGGTGAGTTCAAGGCCAGCCTGAACTCCATAGCAAGACAGCATCTCAACAACAACAACAACAATAACAAAAGGCTATTTTATGACTTCATATTTTCTGGGCAAAATAACACCTTTCAGTCCCTCTGGCTGGTTCTGGACACATTACATTCTAAAACTCACAATTTGAATCTGTGTGAAATTACTTTTTGAAAAGCAGCCCTTAGTTCTAAAAAAAGGAATAATGTCCTTGAAGTTAACCCAATTTGATTTTAAAGATTAATATATCAGTAACATGAAGGGCACAAGATTTTTTTTTTAACCACTGTCCTTTTATCTCTTAGGAAGAGCACACAAGTATGGCAAACTTCAGTAATTTTGTTTCCTTAATAAGCGTGGCAAATAGGGAACAAAAATAAGATAAAAGGTTTTATTCTAGGCCATTTCGCTCAGCATAATTTCAACTTTCAAGTTATAGGAACACAAATGAATGTCCTACTTCTGTGTTAGAAGTACTTGACTACTTTGTGGGATGTTTTGTGCCAATTCTTTACTAAATGATCTTGGTCACTGTTGCTAGGTAACACTGCTGGCTTCCTGCAGCTGAAAAATGAGAGGGTTACGGAGAGCAATCCGGCATTATTAACGTTTGACTAATAAGTTGGGTTTTTAACTGTGTGTCTTAGCATTTTCCCTCCCTCATTTTCCAGGGAATGTCATTGTCTACGGGAGTACGATCGACACCTACACCACCGTGGAGACGCTCTTACACCTGGGCGTGAGAGGCACTTGCATCTACCTCGTGTGTACCCCGCCCAAGTCTGCGGTCACCTGCATCAACAACTACTCGGTGGAGAGTGCAGTGGAGGAGGCGCTGCAAGCGGCTGGCGTCACCACCTTCCACGACGCCATCCTGGCCCAGTGGAACCAGGGCCTGAACCCCGACCCCATCCACTGTGCCAGCTTCACCACGCCCACCAAGCCTTTCCAGCTCCAGTGCGCTGTGAGTCCCTGCACACCTACACACCCAGCTGCCAGGCAGAGAACGTTTAGTCTCAGGTTTGGGATTCTGCTTTCTGACTCTTCCAGAACAACAGTGAGCTACTCCCAGCTCAGGGCTGCAGAGCAACAACAAGCACTTGACACTATGCCTCCAGGTGAGGGTTGGACTGGGCCCAACCAGGCAGCTCTCACCAGAGCTCCTTGGGGTGGCTGAAGTCAGTCAGAGGAGTTGGGAGCACCTTCCAGAAGGCACGCGTACTCTCACATGTGGTTGCTGATGCAGATCAATTTAGACTGAGATTTTAGCGAGAACCCTTATAAGTGGCCCATTACAGGACTTCCTGGCAGTGTGACAGCTTAGTTCTAAGGGCACGTGCAGAAAGAAACAGAGAGAGAGAAACAGAGACAGAGACAGAGTGACAGAAAGAGAGAGAGAGAGACAGAGAGACAGAGAGAAAGAGAGAGAGGTTCACTGTGTCCCTTCTATGACCTGGCCCCAAAAGGCATGTGGTCACATGTGCTACACTCCCTGCTGGAGGCCAGTCACCACACCCATCCCTGTTCACTGGAGTTAGCTTTTGGCTCTTCACGGAAGGAGGCCCGAGGATTGAGGAGGGCCTCCCTCTCTGGGGACCTGCCCTGTCCTGGGCCTAGTGCCGCCTGAGAACCACAGGAATCTGATATTCCACCCTTTAGTACATTGGTTTCTACATCTATTTCGTGAGTATTTATTGAACACCGAGCAGATAGATCTCAGACCCTGTCAGAGGTGTGATTCGTATAGCAGCGAAAAAGACAGAAAAATCCATTTCTTTTTAAAAGTGATATTGTCTACACATGCATGTCATTGTAATATCTATTTAAGATAGAAAAATCAAAATGCTCTTGCCTTACTTTTTCCTTCCAAAATGATGATCCTGGAAACTTGCTGAGTTCATCCCAGGGAACCCCTGAAAGGTAGTATATACCCTTTGGAGGAGGCAGAAGCCCAGGAAAGCCTCCCCAAACCCCGTGCAGTCCTCTGCCCCCAACATTTGCTTCTGTGTTTAGATTAAATCAGAATTGTGGCAAAATGTCTTGCAAATGCTCTTAATTGCCCTGACCCAGCACAGCTTCCTGAGAAACCTTCATCCCACAGCACTGTGGTCTGTTGCACCTGTGCCTGGGAAGCTGCTCTGTGCTATGGGATCCTTTCTCCCTGTCCTGCTGCATGCCACAGGCAATGGTCTCTGTGGATGATCACCCCAGGCTCCTTGACTCCCTAATTTCCATCTTTCTTTCATCATCTGTCCTAATTTCATCATCTGTCCAGCACTTGTTAGTTTTGAGAGATGAGGAATGGAAAGGGGGAGATCGGGATGTCAGCCCCCCTCAGGGTGCTGGGTGATGTTTAGTGGGCATGAATTTGCCTCTTGACAGTGGTGATGATGTTGTGGACCCCCAGCTCATGTTTCCCAGAAACCCTCAGTACCAGTGACTATGGCTTATGTGGAAGTAGGATCTTTGCAGATGTGATCAGTAAAAAGACTTGGATTGGCATGTACCCTCCACCTAGTGACTGATATTCTCCTCTGGAGAGAGATGTATTGACACAAGGCAACGATGATAGAGGCAGAGGTTAGAGTGATGGACACTGTAAATCACTGAACGGCAGCCACCAGAGCCAGTCAGGGTCTAACTCATTCCCTGGAGCCTTTGTAGGAAGAATGGTCCTGATCACACCTTGATCCTGACTTCCAGGCTCCACACTGTGAGAGAATGAATTTCTGTAGTTTCGAGCTTCCTGTTGTGTGGCACTTTGCTATAGTAACCACAGGAAACTGAAACAGATGGTGTATGTAACTGCTAATGACAGTTTTTATAGCCTGAATCACATACTGTGCCCTATTTTTTCATTTGGCTTCTTTTACTCAGCATAGTGAGTTTTGAGATTTCATATAGTTCCATGTATCAGTAGTTCATTCCTTTTTTATTGCTGAGTAGTATTTATTGTGTGGCTATGTCACATTTTGTTTATTCATTTATTTGTTATCTATATTCTTTTACCTATTTTTGAGTAAACATATATTTTCATTTCTCTTAGCTGTATTCCCAAAGAATGGCTAGCTCAAATGGTAGGTGAATGTTCGCCTCTTTGCAAAGCTACCTACTGCTCTCCAAAATATTTGTACTCTTTTACATTTTCACCAACAATGTGTTGAGAGTTCCAGATATTCCTTGTTCTAGCTGACATTTAGCATTGCCAATCTTCCTAATTCTAGCCTTTCTCCTGAGTGAGATGTGGTATATCATTATGTTTTCCTGATGTGGTTAATAGTGTTGGGCATCTTCTCACATACTTATTGGCCATTGGTATATTTTCTTTTGGGAAGTTCTGAGCTATTATAGATTGTGTAAATTTTAATGTATTATTTAATTAAACATTAAGTTATTATGAATGGATTGTTCAATTTTCAATCACTCTTTGATAGTACATAAAATGCAATGGATTTTGTATAGAAGCATTGTAATCTAAGCTTTTGCTAAATTAACTTTTTCATTCTGGTAGCTGCTTTCTAAACTACATGCAAATGCGGGCAGTTGTACATCCTATCTGATATTTAGACCTCCTGTTTTCCCTAGTTGCCTGATTCTACTGGTTAGGACCTCAGGTGCAGTATTAAATAAAAGTGGCAAAAGTAGACAACCATCCTATGTTCCTTAACTCAGGAGAGAACTTTTAGACTTTCACATTAAATATGGGGTTGGCTCTGGATTTTCCTGTCTCTCACACACACACATGCCTCAAAATCATCCCAAACTTTCAGTAGATTTTTAAATCTACAAAATAATAAGTAATTTATGATTATTCATTAACTAATTTATGAAGACTTCTTCTATAGCTCTGGAGAAGATTCCTGCTCTTGAGAAGGTGAGTGAAGAATGACCACTGAGTCATGCTATGATTATTCCTTTCTTAGATGTTCTTCAGCTTCTATGAGAAGAATGTCGACTATGAAACTTTCAAAGCATTGAATGATGCGTGTCTCATCTATGATGGCCGGCTTGTGATCGACACCAACTTCCACACCAACGACATTGCCATCAGGGCCGCTGGCCCCCTCACCAAGTTCTCCAACCGATACTATGCAAATGACTGGACTCACAGCAACTTCAGTTCCAAAGAAGTGGGCTTTCAATTGGCGGCCACTATGCTCAATCTCTTCGATCCAACCCTTGAGCCTGTGATAAAGCCACCCGCTGACCTGGACCACCTCATCCCCATGTACAAGGGAGCCAAGATCCAAGGTGTGTGAGCAGGTGCTCTCTCCCTCCATGACTCCCTGGACTGGGTCAGGATCCAGCATGGCTGCTGTGGTTCTTGTAGGTGTGGTGCGGGCTCCATAGTCCCCCAGGGGTTTGCTATGAGAATAGAGGAGGGGCACATCTCACTTCTTGGGCATTCCTTAGGTTCCTGGCATTATTGCTGTGAGGCCCCTTACACCCTGAGTATTTGTTGTAGGCCACATCCTGACTGTGGCCCCATCAACAGATAAAACGGTAGACTAGAAATGACCTGGACCTTTCCTGGAAGGCTCAGAGCCTGTGGTTTCTCAGACGTATTCCCTCGAACCCCCATTCCTCATCAGCCCAGGCCTTTATTGTTATCTTAGTGGATGAATGCTCAACTGTTCGCAGCTGTAAAACAGTGTACTTTCACCCGCTGAGCCTTGTTGACCCCTTAGGAAATAATGTGATAAGCAAGACAGGACTCCTTGACCTTTAAAAGTGGTCTTTTTGAAGGTTATGGATGCTCTAGCCAGAAAGCACACATTTTTTACACAACTGTATATTTACTTCCAAGGGGCCACGGAACAGCCCTGCTAGCCATCCAAAGCAGCAGGATGGAGGGGTGTCAGAAATCAGGTGCAGGCTTAGTGACAGCCCAGAAATATTTAGAATTTGATAACAATAGTTTTCTAAAGCACTGAGCAAAGACCTTTGTCAATATTCCTTATAAAGTTCAATGTTTTATATTTCGGTCACATATTGGAGACACGAGAGGGATGGAAACACATTCAACACCCAAGGCCCCGGAAGTCTTGGTCTGGTTCTGAAGGTGTAGGCTAGGTGTTGGGAGCTGTGGGAAGTCCCAGGACACATAGGGTCAGCTTGGGGCACAAGTGGTTCTATTACGGGGTCTCCATGTCACCTGCATATTGATTTGATTATCTAAGGCACAGCCAACCCAGGGAGCCCCTGGCAATTAGCAGTACTGCACTGAGAAAGTCTGAGTAGCGCATGCATTATAGACATTTCTGTTTTCCCTGTACTGAAAATATAAAGTCTGTTCCTCCTCAGCAACTTGTTTCAAATGTGGAAACCTTGCCCTCTCCTCCAGGGGGTGTTCTTCCCGGGTCCTACCATTACCTGCACATTACCAAGCCGGCCATCCCCACTCCTCTGGAGGTGCAGATGACACAGTCTGATTTTGTAAGTATTGTTGTTGAGTTTCATTTTACTTTGAAACATAACACTCTCTGTAGGAGGATGAAACTCTTTACTCAACATCTTTCATGGAACATGTTGGTGCACACATCAGAATCCTGCTGTGGTATCAGCCCCCCAAGATGGCCTCCAAGAGTCCTTTGTCCTCATGCCCTTGTGTCCCCTCCAATACTACACTGGCTCACCTGTAACCAACAGGAAGCTGTGGAAAAGGTAGTGTGTGACCTCAAAGGGTAAGTCTTGGCACATGCTAGGGCTTCCAGCTGAGCTGTGCCTTCCTGGATCACATGTGCCCTATTGTGAGGTCACCAGGCGGGCACTTATTGAGGTCCTGGAGTAAGGCACGGAGGCCGCCACACCGGCCAGTATTGCTTTTCTGCCCATATGAGTGACTGCCTTGCAGTGCCCCTCAAGTCTTTAGACAAGTACAGACTATGCACATCTTGACTGAAAATGCACTAGAGACTTTGGTCCAAAACTTCCCAACTAAGCCATGCCCAATTTCTAATTCGCAGACTCTGATTATTAAAATTATTGTTGTTTTAAACCAATAAGTTTTCTTCAGTAGATTTCACTATCAGAAAAATTTTAGGTTCATAACGAATTCAGCAGAAGGTACACAGATTTTCCACAGACCCTTTCACCATCACCCCCACCTCACAGCACACGCAGCCTCTGCCATTATCAGCAGCCCCACTGAGTGCAGTACGTTTGTTAGAACTGGTGAATCTGTACTGACACACCGTTATCAACCAGACCCAGGCTTCACACTGGAATTCATTCCTGGTGTTGTGCCCTAGGGGTCTTGACAAGTGTATGATGGCAGGGGCCCAGTTACAGGATCATGGAGTAACTTCCCTGCCCGAAACACCCTCTGTGCCTCACTCCTCCCTCCCTCCTTCCCAAGATCTCCATAGTTCTACTTTTCCCAAATGTCCCATGGTTGAAATTAGTCTCTTCTTCTCAGATTGGCTCCCGTCACTTGGCTACATGCATTCAGGTTTCCTCCATGTCTTTTGTGGCTTGATAATGCATTTCTCTTCAGTGCTGAGTAATATTGGGCTGTCTCATTGCGCCATGGCTTGCTTATCCATTCACCTGCTGAAGGACATCAAGCCATCAGTGTGCAGGTGACCTGTACGTCTACTTTCGTGACACTGGAGCAAGCCAGTTGCTTAGTATCTGGGGTGGCTGTGGAGATGCCACTATTTCTGCACCGCTTTCTAAATTACCCACAGGCCATCAGCAAAACAGGAGTGGTGGGGCTTGACCCAGCCTGGCTAAAGGAACCCAGAAGGTCATGCAGTGGTTGGTCACCTGAAGAGCTGACACACCCTGCTCAGACAGGTCCCAGGCTGGTTTCTGTCACCCAGAGCTTTCTTTTTGGTACCATATTTTCTTTTGAGCTGGTGAATGAGGCCCTGGCATTGCCTCCTTAACTTCTGCTCCCATTGTCTCCTGGGCAATTTTGAGGATTAACAACATGACCAACTTGACACATTTCTCAGATTTCCTTGAGGTTGAGGCTGGCCATTGGGCAGGTTCCAGTCAAAGCTATTGAAAAAGTCCTTAAAAAGGGGGCAGACTCAAAATTCAGGGCTAGGGATATAGCTCAGTGGCATAGTGCCTGCCTGGAAAGCATGAGGTGGTGTTTGGTTGCCAGTACCAAAATAAATAAAAAAATAAATAAATAAAAATTCCCCCTTCTACCTTCAAGAAAGTGGAAGCCCAGCTCTCCTGTGCATTTCCTCATGCCTTGAACAAGTTCTTCAGCCTCTCTGTACCTCCGGGACTGTTAGGATCTTACATAAAACAGCACTATACCTGGAGCAACGCAGGGCCAGATTAGTTCCAGATAAATAAGGAGGGGGAAGACAGGTGCTATGTGTTTGAAACCCTCCCTTAGTCCTCTCACAGATTCTTTTAGGTGTCTGTCCGTGTGGTCTGACCCAGGGAACACCATGGGGACACAGTCATCAGTGCTTCGGTTTCTGTCACTGTGTGAAGCGGGCATTTGGCTCTGTTCAGAGCCCAGGCTCAGGAACTCACATCGGACATGGCAGGCAGAGCCAGGGTGCTCCGTGGCATCAAAAGCTTCTGTGGGAAGACTGGACACGCAGGGCCCTGGTCAGGACCTCTGAGGGCTCTTTGCTCACCCGGGATGGGATAACTGACAGAGAGTGCTGTCCTTACTGCTTGGCCACAGAGACACTGGACCGCTGCAGTGGCAGCTCAGGGTTCCAATGCAAGTGTCCTCACTCGTAAGCTGCCCAGCCTTGCAAGACACGTGGCTCCAACTACCACACCTCCTCTGAGCAGTCACAGCCTATAGGATTCAAGGGCTGGGTATGAAGAGCCTGTCTCCTACTGGGAGCGGCTTCAAGGTCCCTTTGCAAAGAATATGTGGAACGGGGCTGCTGCTTCGCCATCTTTGAAAGCTATGACCGTCCACCAAAAAGGCAAGGTATGGCAATAAACAGGATGAGGCCCAGGGTTTCCCAAGGCTAAGCACTCTGATTGTCACGGATAAGTAACCCAAGCCTAGTATGCAGGACACCTAGAAAATACTGGGCTTGGTTTCAGACTGGAGCAGATTCTTCAAGAAGACCGAGTGGTTTCCTACACAGTGTCGTTTGTACGCAGATCACTCACACTCCAGATAAAGACAGAGGAAGAGCCACCAGGGGTTTTAGATAATGAGAGTTTTAATAAGAGTACAACTTATATAGACGCTTTGGCTGGGGCTCTGACAGTATTTGAACAAGACCCCTGACTTTAATTAACTGTTTTGCCAGGTGGGGCTTCTTCTTAATTAGTATAGAAGATCCAAACAGATTTTTTTTTTCCATTTTTATTATCCAAGAAAAAAATGTGGGATAGCTCCATGGCAATCTTTTGGGGTTGAAATTAATTTGATTAAGTAAAATTGTTACCAAATTGGTCAGGCCGTCACCTAAATATAGCCAATAGTTGAGGCAGGCAGAACAATACTTCACTAAGGAAGCTAAATTACTCTCTTTACAGAAAAATGCAGTACAGGTGAATCTTCTCAGACATCCCCTGTCCTTGCTCACTGGAGTATTTGGGCAGGAGGGTTCTTCTGTGATTTGCAAGCTACTTGTGCACAAAGCCAACAGAAGGAAGAAAATCCCAAGCCATCTACATAATGCACTAACGTGCAAATTCCAGTCCACATGCCTTGTTGGCGTGTATACTGCAAAATAAAGGAATTTGTCACAACAAATTCTGGATACCATTGGATACTATTGGGTACTATTAAATTTAAAGCCATGTGTTTGTGCTGAGAGCAGGGAGCCTGATTTCTCGCACACCAACTCTGATTAACCCTGTGTCTTCCATCTGGACAAATTCCAGGGCTGTTTCCCAACCTTTGTAAAATCATAAGGGAACTCAAAAAGGACAATCAGATTAAGGGAAAAAAGAGGAAAAACCACACCCGAAACAACAAGGTCCAACTTCCTAACAATGTACCATCTACCTAAAAGGAGAAACTAGACCACTCCCAACATGCCAAATTGAAACCCTGTAAAAATAATCCTAATCACCCCAGAATCCTCAGGGGTGGTAGCCAAGGAAGGGACCCATCTTAACTCATCATTTAGATTTTCTGTGAAGAGGAGCCGTGTTTTCCTGATCTGCCACCCTCTGGGACCAGCACTGAGCCTAAGGACAGGGGAGTTTGTGTTTGAGAACACGCCTTCCTCAGTCCTCTACAGTGCTTGCAAACTACTGTGATTTGTTCCTGGAAGGCTATGCTAGCATAGGACAATTCTCATTGAAACGGACACAGTTTGCCTTCCGAGGGTAGAATCCGTGCTCAGCAACACCTGTTCATCACTGTCTGGAGTGACGGCTCACTCATTGGAGGGACTCATCAAGCCTTCATAGCTATGGAGCACACATATGCTTAGCATCATGCTGACGTCACATCACAAAAGACCCTGAGACTGCAATCCAATCTTTGAAAACTAAGACCAATGAAAAATAATAAATAGGTAACAGATCCATAACAAGTCACTGAAAGGACACCAAGAGTTCCACCCTAACGGGATGGAGCGACATCGGCAGTGCTGGATGCTCAGCCTGTCATTGCTCCTGGCCAGCAGCCAGCCAGGGCACCTTGGGAACTTGTCAGCCACCACCCGTAAGGGACCATGGCCTCCAGCCTGAGGTGCTCAGCCAAAGCTCCACAATCCAAACACGGGAAGTCCTGGCCAGCTGCAGGTGGGGTCTTTGGGGTCAGGTTACTATTGCCCAAAGTGGCACGTCTCAAGGTGGCCTGGGCACAGAGCAGTGCTTCTTGTGGATTGTTTTTCTGCTGTCCAGCGATCCTTGGGGAAACCCACAGCCAAAACTGTCCTGTGCTCTTGGGGAGCCTCTCCTGAACCCCAGCAGCCCGACCTCCTCTGTGGGAGCAGGCCCTCCTAGGACACTCACTTGCCCTCAGCTTTCCAGCTGAGGTGGAGACTCGAGGAACCCACCGAATGGAAAAGGCCCAGGAGCAGGGAGGACTTGTGGGATGGAGATCAGGGGACCAGACACCTCTTGGCCAGAGGCTCAGCCTGGCTCTCTCCACCCCTCCTGGAAGGCCCCACCCCCACACTCCCCTGCCGGGCCCCGCCCCAGCCCTTGTCCCTTCCCTTCTCTGCCTGTCTCACATCCCCCTTGTTTCCTCTGCTTTCTGTTTCATTTCTGTCCCCATCCGTTCATCAAAAGTCTGGTTCCTTGGCATAGTATAGTCCGAATATTTACAATCCCTTCATCATTTGAGAAATGATCTTTACTGCTTAAATTTAGAAACTAGAGAGTCAAATGAACAGAAAGGGAAATAAAAAATAATGCAGTCTCCTGACCATAAAAAGTGACCATTCACTTTTGTTGAAGTGTTGATACCCCCCAGATAGGATACCCCGTTGATGGCTGTGAATATTTTGGTGGTGTATGCACTGTTGTATGCACATTTCCCCGCTGGGAAAGCTGTTTAGATTACACCGTTGCACCTCCCTTCTCTGTGGCCCATCCCTCAACCTCTTTTCCTAGTCATGTTCATCCCTCTTCCTCCCTCCCAAACCCAGCTTTTAGTCTTCCTCCACCTGACTTGGCCCCTTGTATGCCTTTCCTTGGCAGAGTCCCCCATGCTTCACCTTGGATACCCAAACACTCACCAGTTGCCTCTGTTTATCTAAAAAGTTAAACCGTGGTCCTTGTTTAGACAGAATCCCCAGGTGATTTCCAGGACCCAGTAAATATTCAGGATCAGAGGCCTCCAACCTGCCCTAAGTCTCACACTCACATTCAGAGTGAAGCTTAAATCTGTACACGCTCTGCAGAGATGAGTTACTGTGTGCTGCACTCAGAGTTCAAGAGCAACGTGCAAGTCCAACCACCACCAGCAAAACCTAGTCTACAAAGTCCCCAGTCCTGGCCAGCCGGGAGCAGGTCTGCAGGAGTCAGTGGACATTATCAGGGGCCAGAACAGAAAAACACTCATGACATGGAATTAGAGGCATCTTTCCTGTCACTGGCTTCATATGGCAGTTTTAGTTGGTTTTGAAAGGGCAAAATGCTAGAGACCCACACTGTGAGCTGTTTACAAACTGAAAGGTCATCTGCAAGCATATGTGCATTCGGCATGGTCTTGGCCCTTGTCCCTGGAGACTGACCTTATCAAACTGACCCTCCCAAGCCTGGCCATCAGGGACTTACTTGCCTTTCACCTGTCTCTTTAAATATTCTTTAAAACAGTGAAATTCCCTGTGATCTTTGATTTTGACTAGGTTGTTTTCCTCAAAATGGTCCTGTGAAAACCTGAGATTTGAGTCTTAAGACATAGAAAAGAGTAAACCCAGTTCCACTCCCTGGCTGTGAGAAGTATTGAATGATAATTGGTTGTAACCTAGCAACTAATTTAGAAACAAGAACCATGCAACCACAGTTTAAAACATCTGGAGAGGGATTAATCATGCAATCCAAGTTCTGGTTTCTGACGGGCTATTAATTTTCCCTTGAGTTCAGTGGGTATCCTTACTTTGCAACAAGTGACAAAGACTTGTTCTATTTTGAAAAGTAAATCAGTGTGGTAAAATTCCCAAGTCTGAGGATGTTTCTAATGCTGTTTTTCTGATCCACCCCAGGGTTCAGAAATAGTAACAGGTTGTGCAAAAAGTGGAACCTACTTCCGGATTCACATCAACCATTATAAAATGGTGGAGGACATCACATGCCTTTCCCACGAGCCTTTCCCCATCTCCAACTACATCTGCTTGTTTGGCCAGCATGAACAAGCTCTCAATGACCTGTGTGTGCGTTATGACAGTGACCGGATCACAGATCTGTACAGGTAGGCAGATGTCACATCTAGCAGTGGGGAGATGCATAGGGATGTCTCATGCAAGGCACAGGGGCTGTGATGCACTCTGGGAGGGGCTAAAGTGGTGAGATTTGGTCCTGATGGAATAAAAAACTGATCAGCAGCATTGGCTGGAGAGTGAAGGGTCACAGGAGGAAGGACCAGGATGGGGCTGTGTCCACATCTGGACCCCAGATGCAGCACGCACAGCCCTCACGTGGTGAGAGGGTTGGGACATGACACCACATGCGAGTCCCTTTCACACGTAGCTTCTAAGAGTAGTGGTCAGAGCCTAAGAGTAAGATGAGGAAGCAGGATGTGGAAGCATCTGGTCTACTGGGTGCTCCACAACCTCCAGAGGCTGTGAAGACCCAAGCCTGCCTCCTCCAGCCTGAGCTCCTGTGGAGTTGGGCAGTCATTTGCCCAAGATACTGGTGAGAGAATCCCTGTGATGAATGAGCTCAGTCTGTCTTCTCAGATGCAAGACCCTCACCTGTGCTCTGCCTCACATCAGACCTGGTCTTCTAGACTGGGAAGAACTGCTGGATGCCGCCTCCTGCCTGGCGAGGCTGGGAGACTCCTCCTCTGTCCTCCAAGCAAGACAGCAACAGAGACAGGTGGAGGATGTAGATCACAGGTTGCCAGCATCTTTGCAAATCATAAGGGTTGCTGCCAGCAACCTCATCAATATTTCCTCCCTCTTAGATTTTTTTAGTTACAAAATATACCATACAAATAAAAACGTACTGAAACACACATGCGTACCTGAAGGGGAAGAAATACTGGAAATCCACATGCCTGGGACCTATGTTAAGAAATCCTGCCTTACCTGGAGACATTGAAAACCATCTCTGAGCCTTCCCCTCTTGGGAGACAGCCAGCATCCTGAAGTCTGAGTTATCTTTGTAGGAGCATCAGCAAACTTTCTATAAAGAGACAGATGTGGCCTCTGTCCCAAGTGCTCAGCTCTCCCCTCAGGGTGGGAAAGTGGCTATAGAAAGTGTGTAAACAAAGGGACACCTGATAAAGCTTCACTGACCAAAATGAGCTGGCTGGATTTGATCCAAAGGATACAGTTTACAAACCCACTCATCTTAGACGTGGGCACATAAGACACGATTTTCTAAATTATGTGTAAAACTGAATAGAGTTGTGTGATAAGCTGAATAGAATGCTTCCAAGCAGCATCCCCAGTGAGCGGAAGAAAGCCAGCCTTCCGGTGAGCACTGCTGGTGAGAGCCCCTCATGCAGGTTTCCGTGGCTGTGGCCCATTGCTTCTGTCTGTGGCGTCCAGTGCTCTTCCTCATGTAGCTGTGTCATAATTCATTCCTGGCTTTTCCTTCAGTGGATGTCTTAGGTTGTTCTCACCTTAAGCTTGGCTATTACCAACCCGGAGGTGGCCACTAGGGAAACAGATCATGTGCAGAATTTCTGGATGGTGGCCCAGCTGTGTAACTGCTAGGTCCTGGGACCTGCACACCTTCAACATAAACCTTGGAGGCCCAACACCATCGTATCTACTCTCCCCTGCAGTGCTGGAGAGAGTCTCTGTCACACTTCCCTGTCACACCCTGGTCACATTCAGACTTTCAAATTTGGCCCATCTGGCAAGATGCAAAGGTGTCTTCCGTAGCTTTTTGTTTGTGCTTCACTGGTTACTAATACAGGTGCAGCCCTTTTCACTCACTTCTGGCACTTGTGATAGTTTCTATTTATGAGATTTACCCATTTTCCTTTTGGGTTGTCATCTTAACAATTCTCAGGAGTTTTTATACACCATGGATACGGGCTTGTGCTGGTTATATACTTCTAAATGTAATCTCCCACTTTGAGACTTGTCTTTTCACTTTCCACATGATGTCAACAGATATTCTCAATGTAGCTCTGTTTTCTTCAAGGGTGTGTTGGATATTTTTGTTCCTTTACTCTTCCAAACATTTTATAATAAACTTGTCAAGCTCTATGCAAAGGCCCACTGGATTTGGTGGGAAATGAGTTAACTCACAGATCAACTGGGTGACAACTGAACTCTGATTTGATTTCAGTATCACAACATAGCATAATAAGTCTCAATTCACTTAGGTCTTCTTTCTTATCTTTGAATGAAAGCATATCTTTTTCTCCAGAAATGGCTTGCACAACTTTTGTTTGATATGATCCAAGGGGCTTTCTATTTTTATACTGATGTTGTTATTATTTTTAATTGATTCCTGCTGATGTATAGAAATGCCTGTTCCTGCAAACTTGCTAAATTCCTTCATTCTTTCAAATAATTTAGTTTTAAATTGTTTTAGATTTTCCATGTAGAGAAACCTTTTCTGCAAATAATGACAATTCTGTTACTTTTTTTCCAGTATTCGTGACTTACATTTCTTTTTCTTGTCCTATCATGTGGTCTGAGATTTGTAGAATAAGGTAGAATTAGGAGTGGTGAGGTATAATACTCTTACCTCACTCTGAACCTTCAAGGAATTGTGTTCAGTATCAAACATGAAACATTTGCCATTTATATGGTACAGGGGCCCCTTATTGGGCTGAAAAAGTTCTTTTTCAGGTTGGGGATGTGGTTCAGTGGTAGAATGCTTGCCAAGTGAGCAGGATGCCCAGGGTTCAATTCTCAGTACTTCAAAAAAATTAAAAGGAAGTTCCTTTTGATGACTGATTTTCCGGGCTATGTCTATGTACATGTGTCTATGTGTGCATGTGCTGGGGCTGAGTTCAGGACCCTGTGCATGTTAAGCATAGACTCTGCCAACGAGTCCCAGCCCAGCATTTTTATCATGAATGGGTTTTTGGGTTTTTTTCTGGAAATAATATTTAATCTCTGAATCCTTTTGTGTGGAAGGATATCTTCCTAATGTTTTCAAATGTAAGCCATATTTTTATAAAGTATCAAATGCTTTAATTCTGGGCTTTTTTACTTTGAGCCTTCATACACTGGACTCTACTATTAATCCTAAATTTAAAAAAACAAGGATTTGAAAAGTGGACACATTTGCCCCTCGGCTTGATGTCAGATGTTAGCCTTTCTGGAGACATTTGGGTCCAAGAGAAATCCCTTGTCTGTTAAAGAACACTTTTACTGGCTGGTGAAAGGTAGGCTAAGAGTCTTCTCTGATAAAGAAATGTGTTCACTTTTGACCAAATTCACAGCTGCGGCTGGCTTGTTTCTCTCAGAAAAGTGGCTTTGAAACGCACGGTGCTGCCGAGTTGGAGACCTCTGGCCGGGTGCAGCTGCTGGCTGATGAGAGTAGCACTTTTAAAAGTTAATTTGGTTGGCTAACAGTGGATGTTTGGGATGGCAAAGCAGGACAGGTGGCTCTGGAAGGCAGGTGACACAGACTGGCATCTGTCAGGAAGCAGCAGAGGCGGGTAGGTGCCCAGTCTCCAGGCCCTGGCAGGGTGGCCCGCAGTGCGTTCTGTACCCGCAGCTGCAGCCACGCTCTGCCCCAGTGGCACCGAGCACCGCCAGGTCCCAGGGCTGGCTCTGTCTGCTGTGAGGCAGACTGAAGAAGCTCTTTCCAAGCAGGCGAACGGCTTAGCTGATTTTGGCAGCAGTGTGGTTACTGACTGCTTCCCTGGTGTTGGCAGCACCACTGCAGCCTGGCATGCTTCCTGTGTGCGCTTGCATCCCAGGCACCTTTCTCGGTGCCCGCTGCTGCTCCACTGGGTCTTGGTTGGCGTTGCGGGGCCCATTCTCCTCCGGGCCAGAGAACCCCTGCCCTTTCTTCACTATCTCCCGCCAGCCAGGGAACTGCAGGCCTGTCATACCCCAGGAAGCTTGGCTGCCCATCAGGTCAGACGCGGCGGTGACAGGCAAGGCCACCCGGGCAGTGACTCATTTGGTACCATATGGGGATGCGGGGTGGCAGGGGGACAGCTGCCGCAGGAGCAAGGTGCTGGCTCAGGGGCTGCCTCTATTTTACTCTTGGTGTTCACCTCGAAGTGCCAGTACCAACCACTGGCACTGAGGATGGGGAGAACAAATCCCCCTGGGGTGTGTGTGTGTGTGTGTGTGTGTGTGTGTGTGTGTGTGCGCGTGAGAGAGAGAGAGAGGCAGAGAGAGAGGGAGAGAGAGAGAGAGAATTGGCTTTCCCCGTAACGCATTCATGTCTCTCAGGTCTCGTGTGCACACACAGGTGAACGCACACATGCACAGGCCTGTGCCCATCTGCCGAGTCCTGGACATGTTTGCGGGACAGGACCTTCCTTCCTGCTGAAATAGCTCTGTCCTTGAGGACACTGGAGGTGACAGGGTCTTCAAGCTGGGCTGAGGAAGAAGGACCCCGAGGGGCCATCTCTGAACCAGAACCACGGGCAGGAACACCACCACGGAGCGCTCCGCCCTTTCCCCGCGTCCTTAGTCTGCCTGTCTTTGCCACGTACCAGTGAGCCTCTCGCTCTCCCCTTAGCCTTGCTGAACAGCTGTGGTGCCCCTGTCCCCTCCTTCCATGGGCCACCTGTGGGCTCCGCGTGTCTCCGCTCGTCCCTCTCACTTCAGACCTGAGTTCTGCTTAGTATCTTTGCAAAGAACCTTTTCCCACATGCCTTGCTAAAATCAAATACCCATTCTCTTCCTTTTCTTCCCAGACATTTGATTACCGTCTGCTTCCCTGCCCTATGGAAGACAGCTTGGGCTAGATTTCAGCCTCTGTGCAAGGAGGGCTCCTCACTGCTCATTTCTGGTACCCTGGCTCCAATAGGCGGGCCCTGACGGGTGGCGCTTCTCCCACTACCCAGAAAGCTCAGAGCAGCCCTTTCTCCCAGATGCTGCCTCCCTCCAGAGGCAGAGGCCATGTGACATGGCCACAGCCATTTTCCCTCTCAATGCTGTTCTGATCAAAGTTTTTGCACTGCCCCGGCTCCCCAGGGTGATACAGTGTGGGCTGTACCTCCTGTGGGGCAGGGTCCACTCCAGAGTCAGCACAGAGAGGAGGCACCTATTGTGCGCACAGCCCGGAAGGGAGGTACAAAGTCAGGAACACGCAGGATGCTGCAGGAAGTGGGGAGGGTTTTTTTTTTTTTTTCCAATTTTGCCTCGTTTGTCATGAAAATGTCATTTGTCTCATCATTTTAGCATTTATCTGAAATTGGGAGTTTCTGTGGTTTTGGGCTAGTGAGAAGATTAAATTCACATTTCAAGCCCTTTGGTTTTGCTGGTTGTTAATAAGGCTGGCCAGGCAGGGGACAGGGCACCTGAGGGAATGAAAGAAGCAAGTATCTTGACTGCAAAGGGTTTGTGTATTTTATTTTAGTTGAGTTTCAGTTTTTTGAGACAGGGTCTCACTAAATAGTTCAGGGTGGACTTGGACTCACTATGTAGCCCAGATTGGCCTTGAATTTGTGGCGATCCTCAGCCTCAGCCTCCTGACTGCTAAGATGACAGGTGTGCACCACCATGCACCTTTTTTTAATGTTAATAAGAATGTAAACTGTGAGCCAGTAAATTCAGTCCCAGTTGACATGGATCTGATGTGGGGGTGCACAGGGGAAGCTTGAATATATTACTAAGAGATAATGAGTCCTCAGCATGTCCCAAGCCACGTTGTTCAATGTCAACTGAGTCATTTCTGTCACCTTTCCCAGGCAGGCAATGCTGCCTCCTTAGGTGGGAACTTGCTGGCATTCTCTGTGCTAGGAAAGAAAACCAGTGCTTTCATGATGTGAAGGACAGCCTGTCCATCCAGCCTGTGGGGGACACCCGGGGAAGTGAGTTCAGCCCAGGCAGGGCCTTGCATCTGGAGGACAGTGTGGACAAGAACAAATCAAGTGTGAGACAGAGCTCTTACACGTGGCTGCTGGACCGTGTCTGCCACATTATATTCGAACTTTTCACCAAGCTTTATAAAAAGAGAAATGCCATCCTGTGGGACTGCCACTGCCACCTCTGGTGTCTGCAGCTCTCTCCGAAACTGCTGCCCTGCCCTCCACTGTCAGGCTGCCCGAGAGGAAAGTTGGTGCCCGATACCTGTGCATGCTGCGCTCGTAGATTCAGCTGTGCAGCTGAGATATTCAGTGAGGAATCACATCCCTAGTGCATGTGCCCAGACAGTTTGGAAACACTATAGCATAACAGCTACTTACAGAGCAGGCATGAGGTATTGTTAGCAACCTAGAGATGATTTAGCACCAGAGGATGTGGAGGTTCTGTAAAAATACTGTGCCATTTGCCCAAGAGTGGGAGGAGTTCCAGAGCAGTGCTCAGGGGTACCACAGGGGGACAGTGCATAGGGAAGTTACCCTGCAACCCCTACAGTATGTGAAGAAAACCATTACTTCCTTTTCCTTAGAGCATACTACACTCTGTCAGATAGAAGGCTCGATTCTGCTGTCCCTTAGTAGCTTTGTGACCTTGGACAAGCCCTATAACATTGGCTGTAAACTGTGGCATGCATGTTGCAGTGGACACTCAGAGCCCTGTGGGTAAACAAGCCAAGTCACCCCAGCTCTGCCCAGCCACCGAGCATCCGACAGCAGCACACATAGGGCAGTGTTGGCACTCTGCAATAAACAAGCGGGCTGTGGGGTTGCAGTCTGGGTACTTAGTCTCTAAGGCTCAGCATCACTGTGCTGTCAGCTCAGGGGGCAGTTGTTCTCTGAACTGTAGGATGGTGGAGAGATAAAGGACAATAAATCTTCTCACATCACAGAAGAAAAGTAAATGTGACAGGCAAGTGGTGAGGTACTACTGTGCCAAAAATTTTTTAAGTATATAGAATGGTACAGGGTCAAAGTTGGTTAGTGACTTCAGCTCCTGTGTGCTAGTCCCTATTTAGTGAAGGTCTATTCACCTTCACGGACAGACAACAACAC
Source organism: Dinomys branickii (assembly GCA_004027595.1). NCBI lineage: Eukaryota > Metazoa > Chordata > Mammalia > Rodentia > Dinomyidae > Dinomys > Dinomys branickii. Next base: position 54,787 of record PVLD010009311.1, read on the forward strand.
CTCCAGCCTTTCACGCAGAATTCCTTCTGCCTCTCAAATTAATACAAATTTATTGTGTATTACAAAATAAATAAATACAGTGCTTCCTTTAATAATCCAAATTAGAAAATGTTTTAAAATTTGGTATGTATGCAGTTGCTATCTTATTTTTAAAAAGTATCCATATAGAGGAACATTTGATATTTCACATGCTTGTTTTCAAAGCCATGTGTCTAAGATAAAAGTTTACTTAGGGAGGGATTATTATCAAGAATTAAATATAGGAGAAATCTAGAGTAACATCGTGTGTACTAAGAATTGATAATATACCTGCCAAGACACTTCATAGTGAAGCAATAGATCAAATAAATGTTTATGTCTCAGCTACACTTAAAAGTGATTTCATTTCAAACCACTAGGCACCAAAGCAACTATACAGCTTCTGAATATCTTTTAAAATTAGAAATTATGAACTATGTGAGTTATTAAGTATGTCTAGAATCTACTGTAATCTAACATCTCATCTCTGATTCAGTTTTAAAAGTTGCAAAAGTGTTTCATGCATGGTCAATAATTACAAATACTTTAGGCCTGTTCTATCCAATATGATAGCCCATTGACATATATAACTACTTACATTTTCCTGAAGGCTAGGACTGGGGGTTTGTATAGCTCAGCAGTAGGGTGCTCACTGACCAGGTACAAGGCCCTGAGTTCCAGCCCCAGTAGCAAAATATAATTAATTAATTAATTAATTAAATTGAAAATTCAGCTCCTCAGTCCCTCTCACCTCATTTCATGGGCCGGCAGCCACATGCTGCTCATGACTCCCATGTGGCACAGTGCAGAACAGAGTCTTTCATCACTGTGGAAAGTCCCACTGAGAGAGCTGCTGTAGACCAGTCAAGTAGGGCAGAGCACCGAGGAGCAGTTGATCCCCACAGTGCCAGTAGCCAGTCCTGTCCAGCTCCCAGCCCCAGGCACGCCTTGCTATGGGTGGAAGGAGGCAGTGATTCTTCTCTGAACCTTCCTGCATGGGCTCATCAGGAAGAAAACTCCCAGATGGGATGGCATGCCAAGGTGACAGATGGGGAGGGAGGACTGTGTGGGAGAAGTGCCGTCCCAGGCAGGTCACTCTCCAGGCACACAAGGCGCCTTGGCCTGGAAGACTGGAGAAAACGACCCGATCTCACCTTCTCCTTGGATGCAGCCTGCCACCTCCTCACCATAGTTACCCCAAGAAGTCTGTGTGACCACTTTCCTGTCCTGCTGTCTTACCCCTGGGCTTCAGGAGAGCTGAGGAATGAGTCAGAACTCCCCAGTGTCATTCTGAGCATCTCTGTGGCCCAGGTATGCATCCTTCACAGGCTCCCTTTGCCATCCTCACGCACCCACCTGGATCAAGCAGGTGCTTGATTTTTTTTTTTTTTTGGCGGTACTGGGGATTGAACTCAGGACCCTGCGCTTGCTAGGCAGGCGCTTATTCCACTGAGCTATATCCCCAGCCCCTCAAGCAGGTGCTTGAGACTGTTATTTATGGAGATGAAGATAATGGCTGATGATCCAGTGGTTACCGCCAAGGCTACCAGACTGCTTTAACATAAATACCTCTTTCTAGTCTCTGAGAACCAACCAAGTAGTTCTGTTGTGGTTGGAATCGCTAAACATGCCTCAGGAATCCCGTTCTCAGCCCGTATAACCTCGAGAAGGAGTGGCCCTGCCACCCATCTGCATTTTTACAGCAGACAGCACTGGCGAGAGAAACTCAGACACCACTCGTGTCCCAGGGAAGGGTCACACAGGCGACCTTCTTCCTGCCCTCCCAGGGCCTGGATCATTTTGAGAATAATTTTGTACATATTAGTTTAATTGTTCAGATTTTCCATTGCAAAAGCAGCACATGTTTATTAAAGAAAATGTAGAGAAATATTTTACAAGCCAAGTAGCATGTGAGGGCCACACCTAACCTCACTTCCCAGAACGTGTTTCAGATGGCAGGGTGGTGAGCGGAGGTTTGAGGGATAACTGCGGTTCAGTCCTGGAGTTCAGACCTGCCCCAGGCAGGGAGATCTCAGTGCCAGCCTAGCAAGTTGTCTTGTAGATGAGAGGACCACAGTGGCAGGGCTGTCACTCTCAAGTCACAGCCAAAGAAGCGGCAACAAGAAGACCAGAAGCAGAACGCCTGAACTCTGCTCAACCCCCAGCATACAAGAGAAGAGGAATCGGAGGACGTTACGCTGTGAGCACTGCTCAGAAAAGCCAGCTGTTCTGTTTGACTTTTCATTTTACCTGTAGCAAGATCAACCAGAAAACACACTTTATGCTTGGAGAGTGAGAATAATTTTGCTCCTTTGACAAAAATGCTCAATGAGATGCCAGATTAATTCATGCGAGGAGGAAGAAAATATTAGAACTGATATATTTTCATCTTTAAAAAGAGAAAAGAACTCAGTTTTGTCATCATTTGAAACATACACTGGTGCCCCCCCCCCAGGCAAAGTGAGAGACATATGTGTGTTCTCATGGAGCCACACTTAAGGAACAAGAGGATTTCATAGCTGGAAAAAGTCAGCCTTATTAGTGAAGTGCGGAACCTCCTCTGGTTTGTGCGTGTGGTGCTGAGGAGTCAGATACTATCTGCCGGTCAGGGTGGTTTATATAATTCTGTGAATGAGCTGGCTTTCTTTGGTCTGGCTTCCAGAAAACAATTGAGAAAACGAATCTGCAGACCTGCTCAGTGTCTGCCACACACTGGGGAGCTTGGGGAGCTAGGTAGCTGCTACTACATGTGCCAGCTTCAGAACCACAGCCCTAACCCTAACCCTAACCCTAACCCTAACCCTAACCCTAACCCTAGCCCTAGCCCTAGCCCTAACCCTAACCCTAACCCTAGCCCTAGCCCTAGCCCTAGCCCTTGCCCTAGCCTTAGCCCTAACCCCAACCCTAACCCCAACTCTAACCCTAAACCCATCCCCAGCCCTAATCCCCACAAAATAACCCTAATCCCAACCCCAACACCAACCTCCACCCTAACCCTAACCCTAACCCTAACCCTAACCCTAACCCTAACCCTAACCCTAACCCTAACACCAACCACAACCTTAACCCCAGCCCCAGCTCTGCCTCCACTCACAGAAGCAAAACGGTTGTTGTCTGTTCTGTCCCTCGACCATGGTCCAGTCTAGCTGGCAAAAAGCAAGCGGGATCTCCACCTCCTGGTGACTGTGCCCATCGTGTCCATTCTTCCATCGTGCAGCAGGTGTCCCCATGAATCCACTGCCTGGGCAGTGTGGCAGTTTATGTTCTCACCTGTGGCATCTGCACCGAATCACGCTGTGCTGTGAAGGGCCCGGGTACAGCTGTTGGAGTCAGTCTACCTAGTCCACAGCCAAGCCGACCTGATCAGAAGTCAGTGTTCCCTCAATGGAAAACTATCCGAAGGGCATCTGAAATTTGGATTTACATCTCTTAGCAAAAGGATAAACTCTGCCCTAACTACATTCAGGTTGACAAACTCTTATCTGAAACGCTAGGGTAGATGTTATGGAATTCAGGGCTTTTTTCACTTCAAATTTTGGGTGGACAAGATTCAGCCTCTTGCCTGACAACTGCACAAAATGGAAGAAATGTTCTTAAAGACTTGGGCAAGGATAGGGATCTCTGTGAGAAAGATGGGAAGCAAATGAGGTGGCCTGGGGATTGCTGTAGCTGGTTACCCTGATAATTTCCTGACCACAGCAAGAGGAGGCAGAACCCAAGCAGAACCCAGTAGTATACCTGAGCCAAGGAGGTGGAACTGAGGTCTGGGGAGACTGAAGCAGGCAGAGTGCTAGGACAGAGTTATTGGAGAAGCACAAGCTTTGGAGGATGAAGAAGACCCTGAGCATGGGTGAAGTAGTGATCCATACATGCAAAGGAGGAAGCCACCCAACATTGAGGGAAGGACTAGAGCTTCATGTACCCACCTCTCATGCAGGGCAGGGAATAGAGGGTGCTGCTGCTGGCTGGACTTGGGGAGCCCAAGATTTGGGAGCAATGGGTAGAGCAACAGAAGAACCTCATCTCAGTAGCAGGGGAGAATCAGCCCTAGGCCCAACACCTCTTCGGTTCCCCTACTCATCTCTGGAGCAAGACTTGTTACATCTGGCAGGGGGCTCTGGATGGCCCTCCGCTTCTGTCTGAAGAATGGAATGGTGGGACTCTTAGCAGAAATGAGAGAGTTGAGGTTGGTATAGTGGAAACAAAAGTTTATTTGAAGTGTGGCAAATGCAGAGAAAGCAGAAGGGAACATATTCTAGCAGCAGAGAGACTGCAAGACAGGGCATCTTGCTCAGGGTGCCCAGTGAGTGTGAGATGTGCTTTATAATCACAGCGGTGAGCTGATTTGTAAAACTAACTTTCACTGACTACTGGTTGAGGCCAATCAGGATCTTAGCTTTTGTTTCTGGGAAGAAGAACAAGGTCAAGTAAGCAAATGTGAGAGACGCTTTCATAAGGACACAGTAGGGCACATTTTCTCGTGTGTGGTACAGAGTAAGCATGTGATGATTTTACAGTATTAGTCATCTGAGTTTTGCCCTGAGTTTTTGTTTATGTCCCTCTGCCCCTGCAGACCCAACTATGGCAAATGGTTTTCAAGCAACTCAGCTACATCCCAGAAACAGGATTTGTAGGAATAGTGGAAATTTCACACCTAACAAAGTACAGTTTACAGTCTGACATCTAATCCAAAGCATTAGTAGACATTCAAAGAAACAAAAACATATAACCTATAATGAAAAGAAAAATATCAGTCAATCAAAGCCAAACCAGAGCTGACACAGTTGTTAGGCTCAGCGGGCAAGCCTATCAAAACAGTTGTTAAGTCTCTTCCACATCATCAGAAAGTTAAGTGAGGGTGTGGAAGGGGCTTGGGTGGTGCGCCTGCGTCTAGCATGCAGGATGCCCCAGGTCCATCCCCAGCATCACAAAAATTAAAAAGGGAAGTATATAAAAGATGTAATTGAGCCACAATGTCTCAGATTTTAGAAAGTACACCAGATGAGGATTAATGGCAGATTAAGCCATGCTGAAGAAAAGATCAATGAACTTGAAGACACGAACATTAAAACTCCCCACAATGAAATACAGAGAAAAAACATAATTTAAAGCAAGTAGATGAGTGAGCAATGGGACAATTTCAAGTGGCCTGAACAGATAGTGACCAAATTTTTTCCAAAGTTGTTGTAAACTATAAACCTACACACCTGAGACACTCATTGAAATCCAAGCAAGACAAACATGAAGAAATGACACCAACCATGTTGTGCTCTGCTCAGAACTAGTGCTAAAGAGACAGTGTTAAATGCAAAAAGAGAAAACAGTCACATTACATACAGAGGAATAAGTAGAAGTGTGGTGACAGATTTGTTATCAGGCATGATGCAGGCAAATTGATAGGGGAGCAACTGATTCAGAATACTGATTTTTTTTAAATTTTAGAATGCATGTGTTATGTATTATACATCACCAGACTTACACATGGCACCAGCGCCTCCTCGCATTCCACAGACCACCCTACCTACACCCAAGGAACAACTCTGAAGTCATCCTCTGTCTCAGCATACATTTAATCCCTTGTCGCTTTACTCTCTTCGACTGAAACCCCAGCTCCATGGCCTGAATTGTACCCCACCGAATGACGTGCTGCTGCTTTCATGCCCAGAGTGGCTGTATTTGGAGATAAAGTCTTTGAAATGCTTTCAAAGGTAAGCGAGGTTGGAGAGCTGGAGTCCTAACCCACAAGATCACAGCCCTGAGATGAGGAAGGCACTGCTTCCACAGCACAAAAGCAGTGCCTTCTGCAAGCCAAAAAGAAAGCTGAGCCAACTCAGGCCAGTTCACACCCCATGTTTGGTGCTACTTTGTGTCCTCAAATATCATCAGGCTGCCTGCGGATGGACAGAGTGTTCTGGGCCCATCCTAGGACCCTGGTGCCCAGGAGTACTCCATGTGACTAGTCCCGGCCTCCACCTGGGTCTGACACCAGACCAGCCTTGAGTTCCTTAGATAGACATGGAGGGTGCCTCTGGGCTCTCCCTGGGTGGGCACAGCCTTTTCCTTGGCGGCAATGTCTCAACCCCCCTGAGCCTCATTTATCTTTTCAAGGAGGCTTGGGACCACTTCCCGGGCTTGCTCTGAATACTGCTTGAGACTGGGTACAAGAACTTTCAGCTCTAAGCCCACCCCAGGGACTGTCCCACTAGCAGCATCCCCAGCTGTGTCCCCAATGACACCCCAGATAGCTGCAGAATGACAGGTAGCAAAAGCCCCAGCATGGCCCCAACAATTTTGCCTTCTCTTTAAAACACTTTCATCATCCTCCTGGCAAAACCTGAGCTGCATTCTGTGACTTACCATCCACTTTCTCTGGTAATTTGGAGAGAAGAGAGCACCAGAGTGTCCCCAGTAACACCCCTGTAGCTGCTAATAGGAGCCACTGTTTGGAGCCCATGGTACCCTCCTGTCCCTGGCAACTCCGACAGCTGCTAGAGCACTGCCTGCCAGGCTAGGGAACATGCTGATGGCGCCAGGGGCAGAATAGAGCCCAGCACAGTCACGTTGGCATCCTGCAGCTTCGCGGCATTAATAATCTTTAGTTCAGTCATTAGGAGGAAATCCAAGCAAAATAGGAAAATATACTCGACACTGGAGGCCTCGAGGCTGCTGGGAGAAGGCAGCTCTGCTCCACAGCAGGCTTCAAGATTCGTTCCTAGCCACTGGCAGCCCCAGCTGACAGGCAGGGCCACAAGCGAGGAGCTTCCTGGATGTGATAATTAGGCTGATCTGCTGGGCTTTCACAATTCTAGCTCAGTCTGCCTCCAGCACACCCCAGAGGAGGGCCTTCCGGCCAGGCACTGCCCCAGGGTGGATCTGCAAGTGGATCTTAACGGGGAAAGGTTGTGAGCTGCCTGGATCCTGGCAGGGGTTTGACATCTGAACTAATGTGATTTTCTCCAGTGATGTGCTAGGCTGATGTGTTCACTCCGGCCTTTCTTTCAATAGCCCTGCCTATAGCACACTAAATAGGATGGGGTTTAAAGTGGAGAAGCATTTTAATTTTAGGGTTTAAAAAATTCCTTTCAAGATACTATTAGATAAAAAGTTTTTAAGACATATATGTTGTTGGTATTCTGCCTGGCCAGAAGCATTGGTCAGGTGCCCCTGTCTGCATGTGACAGAAACCAGTTCAGACCAATGGACAACCCAGAGGAGACTTTAATGTCACCCACACCAAACCAAGGGAGGGGTAGGGGAGGCCCAGAGCCAGGGCTTTCTGGAGTCAGGATGTGGGTGAAACACCACTGGCCTCTCACTGGATTGACCCCGAGGTGGGAGCCCTGAGGAAGCCTGGAAGGAAGCCTGAGGCTCTTACATCTCATCACTTGGGACCAGGAGAAGAGTGGGACCTCTTTTCCTTCTGAAAACTTCCTGGGAAAGAGCTTGGGATGGGCTGATTCCCCTGCCTCAACCTGAGCAACTTCACATAGCAAGACTCACCTCAGTAAAAATAAAAAAAGGCAGAAGATGGAGTAGCTCAGTGTGAAGGCCCTGGGTTCCACCCCCAGTCCCGCAAAAAAGAAAAAGGCTGTGTGATATGAGGCAGCAGGGCAGTGGCCTAATTCTCTGTGGATGGGAAGAAGCCATGGAAGAGAAGCCCTCTCTCTGCCTCCTCAACTCTTCTGACTGTTTCTCCATGAGTCCTGTCTGAGACGTCAGCGCAGCTGAGTGGCTGCTCCCCACGTGACACCACGCACCATCCGCGCACCATCCTGCATTCTTCCCACTCTGCCCCACTCTAGCTGCCTTGGAATTCCTTATCCCAACTACATCTCAACACTTAATCCTTGCCTCAGGCTCTGTTTCCTAGGAAGAGCAGGAATGAAAATCACCAACACAGCTTTTGAATTTTGTGAATCTTTCTCACTCTAAACACAGTAGTTCATCCCTGTAATCCCTGCTACTCGAGAGAATGAGGCAGGAGGATGGCAGATTTGAGGTCAACCTAGGCAACTTAGTGAGACCCTGTCTCAAAATAAATCATTTTGTTTTAAAAAGAGCTGTGGAAGAGCATTCCTGGGTTTAATCTCCAGTACAAAAGAAATCCTCTTATCTTTGGTTAAAAAAGAGTTCTCAAGTGGATCCACAGGGAATTTGCGAATATATTTCTGTCCTGTACTTAGGAATCTATGAGACTAAATTTAAAATAAAGTTTAAAAGTTATTTAGAGGGGCTGGAGGTACAGCTCAGTGGGGTAAGTACTTGCCGCTAAGCACTAAGGCCCTGAGTTCGATCCCCGGTCCCGGAAAAAATAAAATAAAATAAAATAAAAAAGTTATTTAGAATTGTATTGAAGAATAATTTAGAGCCTCCTGGTTAAATATGGCAGGTTTTCACAAATTTACCCCCTCTCCTTCTTGGCACCTTCACAAAATAATAGCAAACCAGCCAAAAAAAATTAACCTCATTATTTGTTCTGAAATGAGTCTCAGAGGCCAAAATAAAGGGACTGACCCCAGTTTGTGGCTGTATTTGGAGGTGGTAGGACCTTTACAAGATGGGGCCCAGGGGAGAAGGTGAGGTTTTTGGAGGCAGGTCCTTGCAGGGGACATTGGGACCCTGGCCACTTCCTGAGCCATGAGGTGAGTGATTTCCTGTGCCATGTGCTCCCACCATGAGGTCCTACCTCCCACGGGCCCAAAGAAACAGGTCCAGATGACCATGAACTGAAACCTCTGAGAACCCAAATAAATCTCTCCTCTATTTAAATTAATTTTCTCAGGTATTTCATCACAGTGACAGAAATCTGACTAACACACAATCTTCCCATGAGGAGACAAATCACTAGGGAGAGAGCCTTAGAGGGGACAGTGGGAAATGACAAGAGGAGGAAAAATGGGTGAGGAGGGATGTTGAGAAAGATAAAACTTCACTGACCATACCAAGAAGTCAGTCAACATGCCAAAAGTAATAAATGAGAATTTATCTCACTTCAATAAGTAACTACATTTATATCAGAAATTACTTGAAAAATATTTGGCCCCAAGCAGCAGCAGTCCAAAGGAGAGAGCACTGTGGAGAGCCATGGTTGTGTCTCATAGGACAAATGGCAGAGGTGTGGGCCTTAGAACAGACCACAGTCTGGAAAGACAGGGCAGGTAGAATCTAGGCAGTGCTTCCTTTCTCTACGCTCTCTGTTTCTTGGCTCGCTCCACAGCTCCCATGTCACGTGGCACAAATCTCAAAACTCACAGGCTTCTCTACATGGGTCTTGGTCTCAGTTCCATCCCCCAGAGGGACACTGGCTGGTGTGGCTTGGTAGGCAGAGTGTCCAGCACTCCTTCCTGAAGAGTGAGTATGGCTCCTCACTCACCCCTGAATGTGGGTAAGTTCACGACTTCTTACAGTTATCTGGCAGAAGTGAAGCTGTGGCCCTGCTGTGGCTGCTTGTAGAAGCCACACAGTTTCCCTCTTGTTTTCTAGAACATTTGCTCTTAATTTCCTGGCCTGTCACATAAGAAATCCAACTGTCTCTGGTCCCCCCCAGAGGAAGCCCAGGCTATGTACAAGGACCATGTAGACACTTGAGGGAGTGTCACCGCTAAGCTGAGCTGAGCTTTCAAGTCCTCCAGGCCAGGGCCAGACAGACGAGTGAAAAATCTTTCAGATGATTGTGTCCACAGCCTTCCTCTTCCCATCTAAAGTCCCTGTCACTGTGGAGTGAGGTGAGCCACCATGAGTGTAGGAGTGGGTGGCACTCTATGCTGCTAAGTTGTGGCATGGCCTTTGCGTGTGAATCCATAACTGGAACGCTGGGGACAGCTGGCATCCCTGCTCTGTGGAATCAGGAAGTCACAGCTTGACTGCTGGTGGGGGGCAGGGAAGCAGTGAGTGAAGCAGATCTCGGCAAACTGAGGCTCAGTGTCAGCCCTCGCAGAGTCCACTCCACTCCCTGTCCTGGCTTCACACAGGCAGTTGCCTGCCTAAGCAGAGGAAGGACATGGGGACTGGGGAACTGGAACGCCTGTCTTGTGTAAACCCGCTCTGAGTCCTTGCTCTCCACGTGGTAAGACGATGAGGGGGAGGAATGTGAAGGGGTGTACGTTCACCTTGGCAATCGGCATGCACAATCGCCAGCCCCTTCCCACCCCACAGTGGTCTCTCAGCAGAAACAGTCACCAAGAAATGAGGACAAACCTCAGGGCACCGGCATCTTCCCTCTGGCCTCTCGAGTACAGAGGAGATCATTAGAGGGTCCTCGTGTTGCCTAGCAACCTGTGAATGCTGTTTGCTATCGTGTCATTAATATGATATGAAAGTGTCTCATAGAAAACATTCATCTTGCATTAATGAAAATCAAATTTGCTAATATGACACAAAATCTGTTCTTCCCTGTGACTTTCTATACTTAAGTAGCTTATTTATTAAATTAGACCATGAGTGGTTTTCAGGCTGAAGACCGTTAAAGTATCACAATAATGACTTTGTTTTCAATATCAGGTGGCCCTTAATGATGTGATTATGTAGCTATGACTCTGGTCACCATCCTTGGACAAAGCTTTCCTCCCCTGAGGTCTCACCCGGATACCTGTGAGCAACTCTGCCACTCAACTTCCTGTTGGAAAAAACAGGATAACCAATGCATCAGACTCTAAAAGGGGGTAACAAATGCAGACAGTCCCCTATTTCCAACACCATGTGTTTCTGTAACACATGAGGTGTTCAAACATGCAAAAACCAAATAGTAGACTCGAAGTCTTAAAAAGGGTATTCCATTCACACAGTGAAAGTGGGATTGGTCAGAATGTTCCTCAGTATCTTTAGCACACAAGAGCTTAAATTCATCAGAGAGAGAGGCATTCAGGGGTGTCAGTGGATGTGATATGAACAGAGAGGTTGCATTCGAGTCAAATACACAGGGCATCACAAGTCAAGGGCTAACCCAAAAGCAGCCAGAAAGGAGCTGGCTTTACAGACATCTTAACTGCTGAGCTGTATTTCTAGAGATACTAGTTTTACAAAACTTTGCTTTCTTTTTTTTATTATTATTTTAAAGAAAATAGTACAAAAATAAAAAGAACAAAAGCAAAATACAAACAACACAAAGCAAGGACATTAAAAATGATACAGGGTTTCAAACCAAATGATAGGGATTATAGCAGTTGTTATAGTACATATTGTTATCTTCAGTGAAGTTGCTCAGATTACCAGATGTAAGAATAGAAGATTGATCAAATCATTAAAGAGAATAAGAACATAATAATTTAAAAGAACATTAGAGACAATACATAGTGGCACTAGGCAGCATTGTAGGAATTCACCATTGGTTGTTATACTGCAAATTGTTGCTGTATAAGTTGCTGAGATTACCAGATACAAGCATGCAAAATGGTCAAAAAAGTAGGAAAAAAGAAAAACAAATTTTAATCATTAACTATTCCCAACAAATCATCAGACACCAACAGTACAGTTATACCACCCATCTATATATATATATATATATATATATATATATATATAAAATTTGCCTTAGTAATTTTTCTTCTTTCCCTCATCCCAGTTGCTCCTTCCTTTGAGCAGTTTCTTTCCCTTTCTTATCTATTGTACATTTTGGGTTGTATTTGCTCTTTCATGTTCTTACACCAGGGAGACAATGTGATGTCTACATATGTGAGTCTGATTTATTTCCCTTATGAGTATGGTCTCTAGTTGCTTCCATTTACCTATAAAAGCCTCAAGTTTATCTTTTTTATAGCTGAGTAATACTCCATTGTATAGAAATACCACATATTTTTTATTCATTCCTCAGCTGATGGGTATTTGGGTTGTTTCCAGGACTTAGCTATGACAAATTGTGCTGCTATAAACATGGGTACACATATATTGCTATGGTATGATGTTTTTAATTCTGGAAAAATACCCAGAAGGGTAATAGCTGGGTTAAGTGGGACTTCCAGTCCTAGTTTTGTGAGGAATCTCCAGACTGATTTCCACAGTGGTTTCACCAATTGACACTCCCACCAGCACTGAAGAAGTGTTCCTTTTTCCCCACAGCCTCTCCAGCATTTGTCATTGGTTGATTTCTTAATGATAGCCATTCTTTGTGGACTGAGATGAAATCTCAGTGTTATTTTAATTTGTATTTCTTGAATGAGTAATGATGTTGAACATTTTTTCATGTATTTATTCACCATTAGTATTTCTTCATCTGAGAAGTATGTGTTCATCTCAGATGCCTATTTTTGGATTGGGTCTTTGAATTTTGGGGGCCTGATTTTTAAAAATTTTTTGTATGTTCTAGATAGGAGTCCTTTGTCTGAGGGGCAGTTGGATAAAATTTTTTCCCAGTTCGTGGATGTTCTTTTTACTCTGTGATTTCTTTTGATGTGCAGAAACTTTTCAATAAGATGAGATCCCAGTTGTTGAGTCTTTGATGTATTTCTCGTGCAGTTTGGTTTTTGTTCATGAACTCTCTGCCTACCCCTATGTCTTTGAGAGTTTCTCTTCCAGTAGATTTAGTGTTTCTGTTTTGATATTTAGCTCTTTGATCCATTTTGACTTTAGTTTAGTGCACGGTGATAGACATGGCTCTAGTTTTAGTCTTTGGCATGTGGAAAGCCAGTTTTTAAAGCCAGCACCATTTGTTAAAGAGGCTATCTTTCTTCTTGAATATGTGAACATGTTTGGCCCCTTTGTCAGAAATAAGGTGGCTAAGTGTCTTGGTAGCTGTGTTTGCATCTTCAAACCTGTTCCATTGATCTTCAGGTCTGTTTTGTTTTGTTTTGTTTTGTCTTGCCAGTACCATGCTGATTTTATTACAGTAGCTTTATTGTATAATTCCAAGTCAGGGATTGTGATGCCTCCTACTTTTCCTTTGTTTCCCAGGATTCCTTTGATATTCTAGGCCTATTCTGGTTCCAGATGAATTTTAGGAATATTTTCTCTAGATCTATGAGGTATACTAGTGGAATTTTAATGGGGATTGCATTGAATCTGTATAACAATTTTGGGAGCATGGCCATTTTCACAATGTTGGTTCTTCCTATCCACAAACAAGGAATATCTTTCCATTTTCTGAAATCCTCTTTGATCTCTTTTTTCAGAGTACTGTAATTTTCACTATATAGATCTTTTACTTCTTTTGTTAGATTGATTCCTAAGTATTCATTTTTTAAGATGCTATTATGAAAGGTGTGGTTTGACTGATTTCTTTTTCAGTGTGTTTGTTGTTTGTGTAGAGGAATGCTATTGATTTTTGAGTGTTGACTTTGTATCCAGCTACACTACTAAATTTGGTTATTAAGTCTATGAGCCTTTGGTGGAGTTTTTGAGGCCTTCTATGTAGAGTATCATGTTATCTGCAAATAATGATAATTTCACTTCTTTTCCTATCCTTATTCCTCTTATTTCTCTCTCTTGTCTAATTGCTCTGGCTAATATTTCCAGAAATATATAGAATAAAAGTGGTGATAGTGGACATCCTTATCTTCTCCTGTCTTTAAAGGGAAGGCTTTTAGTTTTTGACCATTTAGAATGATGTTAGCTGTTGGTTTGTCATATATCGCTTTTATCAGATTGAGGTAAAGCCCATCTATGACAGTTTTCTGTAGGGTTTTTATCATGAATAGGTGTTACACTTTATCAAAAGCTTTTTCTGCATCAACTGAGATCATCATGTCATTTTTGTCTTTGGCTCTGTTGATGTGGTGTATTGCCTTAATTGATTTGCATATATTGAACCACCTCTGCATTCCTAGGATGAATCCCACTTGGTCATGGTGTATAATCTTCTTGATGATTTGTTGCATTCTGTTTGCTAGTATTTTATTGAAAATTTTTGCATCTATGTTCATTAGGGAGATTGGCCTGTAGTTCTCTTTTTTGGTTGGGCCTTTCTCTGGTTTTGGTATCAGGATAATACTTGCCTATAGGAAGGAGTTGGGGAGGATTCCTTCCTTTTCAATTTCCTTAAAGAGTTTGAAAAGTATTGGCATTAAATATTCTCTAAATTTCTTGTAGAATTCAGCTGTAAATCCATCAGGACCTGGGCTTTTCTTCATTGGCAAGTTTTTTATTACATTTTCAATTTCACTCATTCAGGATTTTTATAACTTCTTCATTCAGCTTTGGTAGTTCATATGTATCTAGAAATCTGTCCATTTCCTCTGTGTTTTCCATCCTGTGAAAGTAAAGATTTTCAAAGTAGGTACTGATGATCTTCCGAATTTCTACAGGATCTGTAGTGATTTCATCTCTTTCATTCCTTATTGCATGTATTTCAGTTTTTTCTTTCCTTTGTTTAATAAGGTTGGCTAGGGCTTTATCAATTTTATTTATTTTTTCAAAGTACCAACTCTTTGATTCATTAATTCTTTGTATTGTTCTTTTAGTCTCCATTGCATTAATTTCTGCCCTGAGCTTTATAATTTCATGCCTTCTCTGGGCTTTTGGTTTGATTTATTCTTTTTCTAGAAGCTTGAGGTGAAGCCTAAGATTGTTGATTTGTGCTCCTTCTGTTTTTCTGAGGTAGGAATTCACTGCTATAAATTTCCCTCTGAGGACTGCTTTCATTGCATCCCACAGGTTCCTGTAAGTTGTGTCTACATTTTTGTTTGATTGTACATAGTGATTAATTTCTTCTTTGATTTCATCTGCAGCCCATTGATTGTTCAGGAGGGTGCTGTTTAATTTCCATGTGTTTATGGAGTTCTTGCAATTTCCTTTGCCATTAATTTCATTGCACTATGGTCTGATAGTATGCATGAGATAATTTCAACTCCTTTGCATTTCCTTAAGCATGTTCTATGTGTTAGCATATGATCTGTTTTAGAGAATGTCCCATGTGGCGCCTGAGAAGAATATGTATTCTAATGCTATTGGGTGGAACACACTGTACAGGTCTACTAAGTCCATTTGTTCACATATTTGGTTTAGTCCTGTTATTTCTTTGCTAATTTTTTGTCTAGCTGATCTATCTCTTTGTGACAATGGGGTATTGAAATCTCCTGTTATGATTGTGTTGCTACTTATTTCATTTTTCATGTCTGTTAAAATTTGTCCTATATACTTGGGTGCTCCTGTGTTTGGTGCATAGATGTTTATAATTATTATCTCTTCCTCTTGAAGTTTTCCACTCACAAGTATGTAGTGACCTTCTTTATCTCTTTTAATTGTTCTTGGTTTGAAGTTCCCATTGTCTGCAAACAAAATGGCAACACCCACTTTTTTATGGGTACCTGTCACATGGAATATTGTTTTCCATCCTTCAATTTTCAGCCTATGAATTCCCTTTTGAGTTAATGTGTTTCCTGTATACAGTATATTGTTGGATTTTGTTTCTTGATCCATTCTGCCAGTCTACTTCTTTTGGTTGGTGAATTGAGTCTGTTTACATTGATGGTTATAAGTGATATGTATTGGCTTATCTTTGTCATGTTGTTTTCCTGCTGTTGGTTTCTCTTGTTTCACTCTGTTTAATTGCTTGCTCTGCTTGGTGTTTCCTTTCTGTTGTTGTTCTTAAAGTTGTAGTCTTTTTTGTCTCTTTCTAGAATATGTTTTAGAACTCTTTGTAAGGTTGGTTTGGCGCTCATGAAGTTCTTTAGTTGATCGTTATCATGGAAATATTTTATTTCTCCATTAACTTTGAAGGATAGTTTTGCAGGATACATAAGTCTGGGTTGGAAGTTGTTTTCTTTCAGGGCCTGCAATATTTCACTCCAAGCTCTTCTTGACTTGATGGTTTGTGTTAAGAAATCTGCCATAATTCTAATGGGATTTCCTATACAGGTGATCTGTTTCTTTTCTCTCACAGCTTTTAATATTCTGTTCTTTTGTTGAATTTCTGGGATCTTGATCACTATATGTCTGGGTGTAGATTTATTTTGGTTAAGGCTAGCTGGAGTTCTATATGCTTCACTTACCTGGATGTCCAATTCTTTTTCCATGATTGGGAAATTTTCTGCTGTTACTTCCACAAATAGTTTTTTTTTTTATCATTTGTGCTGACACCTGCTATTTCATTGATGCCTATCAATCTTACATTATTTTTCTTTGCTTCATCTTGCAGCTGTTGAATTGTTATTTCTTGGTTTCTTGTTAGTTTTAAAAGATGCTTCCTTTCAAAGTTGTTCACAGCAATGCTTCTTCAAGGTCTGAAAGTTTATCTTCAGCTTTGTTTAAGTGATTTTGCTAGCTTTCAATGGAAGTTTTAATTTCCTGGATATCTGTTTGAGTCTTCTTTATGCATTCCTGTTGTTTCCTATACTATTCATTCAAGGTTTCCATTACTTTACTATGCTCCTCTATTTTTTTCCATGTCTTCTTTAGATATGCTAAGCAATTAATTCATTATTGTTGTCATTTCTTTTTTGAGACATTATTTCAGATCTGATGTCCTCTATGGCCTGATGGAGTTGTTTCTTTATTTCAGCTGCGATCATTTCAGAAATTTCAGGTATATGACTTCCAAGCTCGTCTGTGTCAATATATTCTGGACTTACTCTGGGAGGGGTAGAGTTCTGAGATCATATTTTGCTCCTTCGTTTTGTTGTTTTCAGAGACACAGAGGTTTCCTGGAACTCAGCCTCACACCCAGGATGATGTCATTGTAGCAGGGCAAAGACCCAAAGGTCCCTCGTGCTTGGTGTGACTCCCTCAATGGTGTGTGTGTGCAGTCTGGGTGTGATCCCCAATGCTCCCACAGTTGTCTATGGATCAGCTTGGTTCCCACTGAGGGGTTCCCCAAGCTGTCCAGGTTTCAGCCCTGTTTCCACTGGGGTGTAGCAGTGGGTGGGTGGTGGTCACTGTGTTTCCATACACTGCCAGTATCCCACCCAGTTCCCACACCAGTAGAGAGGTAAGTACACAGTCACTGAGTCCCCTGAAGCTGTTGAGTTTCAGCTTAGCTCCCCTGAGGGTGTGGGGTGGGGGCAGGGAGGAGCACCCAAGGCCCTTGAGGTTGTCTGGGGCTCCCCTTGACTCCCAAGCTTGTAGGGCAAAGGTGGGGTTAGCTCACCAGAGTTCCCGCAGCTGTCCGAGGTGTAGCTCTGCTCTGACGGGGGGCAGGGAGGAGAAGAGAGGTGGGGAGCGGAGGCTCCAGGTCTCTGCCTGGTCCCAAGCTCGGGTGTGGGGGCAGCAGCAGCTCACCGGAGTTCCCGCAGCGGTCTGAGGTGCAGCTCTGCTCCGACAGGGGAAGCGGGGAGGAGCAAAACTTTGTTTTCTATTTATAAAATTAATACATATAGTCATTGCAGCACCCAAAGGGATGGAACATAAAACAGAATTCTAAAGAAAAATATGTCGCCAAAAAGCAAACACCCAGAGAGGTTATTATTGCTGATTTCGTTTTTTGGTATGTGTCTCATATATAGATATATATATATATTTTTTTTTTAACAGCCTGATTTATAGCTTGCTATTTTGACCTTTCAGACTATTTTGAACATTTTCTCATTTCTTACGATATTATTTTTAAGGGCATGATTTTAAATGACAATAGAAATCCTACCAGTTTTCCTTTCTTAACTAACCAAGTTGCTTCTAATTCGTTGCTTTGATAGTTAGCCATGTAATTACTACCCTTAAGGATACAAATGTTTGGCATATTCCTCATTTTTTCTGCTATACTTTTTTAAATGTCACTATTTCTTATTCATTCCTCATATATTTATTGAACACCAGTGTGCTGGGTACTTGGAATACAACTCCTTTCCCTCACAGATAGAATATCTTATCTATTTTAAAAAAATTCTTCTGTCCCTCCTCCAATGAACTGCGGCCCCTCCCCTGTCAGTCCCAGTCCTCTGGCCCACGCTGAGCATTGTTCTCAATGTGGCAATGTGTGTTTCTCTGATTAATGGGGCCACACTGTACATATTTTCTTGTTTCACTTAAAATATGCAGATTGAGGTTTCATCTGTGTCAGCACACATAGATCTCACTTTTTTTAATGGCTTCTTTATATTTCATATAACGGCTAACCCTTGATTTACTTCTCTTCCTATTAATGAATGAACATTTAAGTTATTTCCAATTCTTCTGTTATTGTAGTAACAGTTCCAATGAACGTATATCTTTGTGTCCATGGGTGGAGTTTCTGCATGAGTGGGTATATATATTTTAATTTTGATGATATTAATTCAAATGATCCTCAAAAATGTGACTCCAATGTGCATTCCCAGAGAGCGTTCATAAGAAGGCTTGGTCTCCCCCTTCCATACAGCACTGGATATATTCCATGTTTTATTTTTTGTCAATCTGCGGCAGGAAGAAAGAGTACAAAGAATATTCATCACATTGTTTTTTGTACTGGGAATTGAACTCAGGACCTTGTGCTTGTCAGACAAGTACTTATGCCACTGAGCTATATCCCTGGCTCCTTGTCACTTTTTCAATTAGCATTTCTTCTGTGTGGATACCTCCTGTCATGGGTTATCAGACATTTGTTTTGTATGTATCATTTTGTGAATTACTTATCACATCCTTTGCCCCTTTTCCCAATGGGTTCCTTATTTCTTTTTGATTTATGAGAGTTTAAGATAAAATAAGATTAGTAATCATCATTATAAGCCTCACATCTTTTGTAATCTTATTTAATAGATTTTTTAAGAGCAGTTCTATGTTTACAGACAACTGATCGAAAAGTAGAGCTGCCCCAAGCTCTCCCCAGCCCCAGCCCACCCTGCCATCACAGTTTCTCCTATTACTTACTCCTCGAATTAGTATGGTACATTTGATAGCCAATATTGATACATGATTATGAACTAGTCTAGTGTACTAGTGTACGGTAGGGCTCATTCTTGGTGTTGTGCATTCCGTGAGTCCTGGTCATGCACCATGACATGTGTCCATCATGTGTAACCATCAGAGTGTTTCCACCAGCCTCCATTTTCCTCATGCTCTGGCTCTTCGTTCCTTTCTCCTCCCCTCTCCACGAGCCCCTGGCAACTGCTGACCTTTTTCTGTCTCTGTAGTTCAGCTTTTCTAGAATGACTCATAGTTGGAATGTGGGAGCATGCAGCCTTCACTTGGCAATGTGCTCGTAAGGCTCCTCCTCATGTTCTTGTGGTTTGATGGCTCATTTCTGTAGCAGCTAGTAAAATCCATTATTTGATGGTTTTGATATCACAGTTTTTTATTCCATTCACCTAACAAGGTACATCTTGGTTGCTCCAAGTATACAGTTACAAAAAATGTTGCTGTAAACATGCATGTATGGGCTTTTGTGTGAACATAGGACTTCAATTCATTTGGTGTGTACCTAAGACCACAGTTGTAGGTTGTAAGGTGAGAGCATGTTTGTCCTCGAAAGATGCTGCCAAACTGTCTTCCAAGTGGCTATGGGGGGTTGCATTCCCACCTACACTGAGCAAGAGCACCTGTGGCCCAGCATGCGGGGTGCTAGCATTTGGGCTAACCCCCTTCTTGTAGATGCGTTGCAGTCCCTTTCCTTGGTTTTAAACTCGTGGTTCCCTATTGATGTATGAAGGTGAGTCGGTTGGGAGCAACAAATTCTCAAAGCTTACTGGGGATCTGTGCATCATCTTGGGAGAGACATCTGCTCAGGTCCTTGGCCCATCTTTTGAGTGGGTCACTTGCTTTTTATTATTAAGAGTTCTTTATGTGTTTTGGATATGAATGCTTTATCAGATATGAATTTTACAAAGATATTTTTCTCAGTCTATGGCTTGTCTTCTCATCGTTTTTGTTAACTTTTTTCGTATAAAAGGGTTAATTTTTACATGATCAAATCTTTCTCTGTGCTACTGAAGTTTGTCCCCTAGTTAGGAAAATCTCTATCTAAAAATTGTAAAATATTCTTCTATTTTCTTCTGTTGCAGCTCTATTGCACACTGACATCTGTAAATCATTTGGAAATATGTGTATGTGCATGAGTGTGTTATTGTGTGTGCATGAGTGTGTGTGTGTGCACGTGTGAGTGTATGTGTGCATGAGTGTGAGTATGCGTGTGTGTGTGTGCATGCGAGTGTGTGTGAGTGTGTGAGTGTGTGTGCATGCATGTGAGTGTGTGTGCGTGAGTGTGTGCATGAGTGTGAGCGTGTGTGTGTGCATGTGAGTGTGTGCATGAGTGTGTGAGTGTGTGTGTGAGTGTGTGTGTGTGTGTGTGTAATGTAGTATAAGATAAAGATCCAGGAATCTCATTTTACTTTTTTCCAAGTATAGAGACAATTTTCCTAACAACACTTAATAAATAGTCCATAGAAACCTGCAACCTACAGATTGGGAGAAAATATTTGCCAACCACATGTTGGGTGAGGGGTTAAAATCCAGTATCTAGAATTAACTCATACAACTGGTTTTCCAAAGAAGACACGCACTCCTAAATGGCCAACAGTACATGAAGATTCTCAACATCACTGACCATCAGGAAAACACAAACCCACAATGTTATGGAAAAGATAGCAGTTACAAAGTGTTTTCCAGGGTGTGGAGGTTGGGGACAGGCATAAGCCCCTCCCAACTCCCTCTTACCAAGATATCCCTTGAGTGGGACCCAGTGCCATAAGCCTGCAATCACAGCTGCTCTGGAGGCTGATGCAAGAGGATCACAAGTTTGAGACCAGCCCAAACTACTTAGCAAGACCCTATTTCAAAATTTGTAAAGAAATTATAAAAATGAACAGAGTTGGAACGTAGCTTGATACTCCTTGGGTCCAATCCCCAGTAACACAAAAAAAAAGAAAAAAGAAAAAAAAAAGACACCCTTGGGTCCTCCCTCTCCTGGCTGGCTTAAGTGGAAGGCACCAAACCCTCTCTCCAGGCCAGGTCCCGTGCTCTTTGGCAGGGAGCCTACAGTGCCCTGAGGCTCTCGGTCCTTCCTGTGATGGTGCTGCGCTGAGCTCCTCCTGCTGCTCCTCCAGCCTCCTGAGGGGCCGAGACACACTGGGTTCTGTCTGCAGCCCTCTTGCCGTCTCTGTCTTGGCCGCATCCTCTCTCAGGGCCCTCCTCCAGCTGGACTGTGTCAGCCTGTGCTGTGTCAGCCGCAGCTGGACGTTCCTGCCTGAAGCTCCTGCGGGCGCCTTTCTGGCCATCTCCCCTTCAGAAGGAAGCATCTGCGGAGCTTCTGCTCTCCCCACCCACCTTTCCAACGTACAGAACCCTGCTTCCTGCTACCTCTGGAGCCATAGTCCTAACCGAGGGCACCCCACTCTCCTTCCACTCATGATTCTCCACATCTGTCAGTGCAGCTGTGTTCAGTGTACCCCTTTGCTTCCAGGGAGCCTGTACCAGATCTGGCCAGGGTGTCCTCAGTGAGCTTGGATGAGACCTTCCCTCAGTGCTGTCCCCAGGGAGATAGGCCAGATGGGGTCATAGAGTCTGACCCCACCTACTGCCTCCTCCCTCTGGGTCCAGCTGGACACTGGAGCAGGCAGGCCCTGTGTCTCCCCAGCATCCCCAGTGCCACTGTGCGCTGGATCCCACACCATGGCGTGCTGTTCCTTCCGGCTGGGACACCTCAGCAGGTGCTGCCTGCCTCTCCTGCGCCCAGTTGGGCCTTCTCAGTGCCTCTGTGGCCTGCTCCCGTGGGTTGTCACCAGCACTTACATGCATGCTCTAGCATGGCTCTAGGGCACAGCCACCTAATCATCTTCTGACGTATATCTCCTTGCTGGAGACCTGTGGGTGTGGGGCCTCAGCATGTTCACGCTGCGTTTGCAAGGTTTCTCTCAATAGACGTTCAGCAAATGCAGTCACCCTTACTCTACATCAGCACTGTCCAGAAGCAACAGAACAGGACCGCCTGCAAAACTTTAACATCTTTAGCAGACACATTAAAAGAAACAGATGAAATTAATCAAATAAAGTGTTTTTATTTATCCTAATATATCCAAAACTATTCTTTCCGACACTTATTAAATACAAAAAATTAGTGAGATATTTTATTTTGCCTTCTTTTGTTGGTATTACATCTTCAGAATCAGGCATGTGTTTGGGGCTTACAGTGTGTCTTGATTTAGTTCCTGCCACTTCCAGGCCTCAGTGGCTCCCAGCTGACCTTGTGGGTCCTGGTGGCTGTTGATTGGAGGTCAGTTTTTCACTTATGAGCAAGAAGCATCTGGGATCACAATCCAGACCTCTGCCAATTCTAAAGAAAGGGCTCTGGTATTTCATGATGAGCCAAGTGAGACTGTCCCTCCAGCATGCACCCAGCTGTCCCTACTGGGGACCCTTCTGCCCTGTGTGTGTACCCTGGGTTTGAGGCCTCCCAAGCCTGGGCCAGCCAGGAAGATCTTATAGGCACCAACTTCACAACTTAATTCAGGGCCATAACTTCACTCAGATAATCCAAGAAAGCAAAACCAAGCCAGGTGTGGCAGTGCACAGCTATCATCTTAGCACTCAGAAGGCTGAGGCAGGAGGATTGCCACAATTTCAAAGCCAGCCAGAGCTGCATAGTGAGTTCAAGGGTAACCTGAACTGCATCGTGAGACCCTGTCTCAACAGAGAGAGAGAACAGTAATTTCAAAATAATTTCTGAATTCCAAGAGGTTACAAAATAAAACAAGAGATGTATGCCCTTAGATTCCCTGAATATAAACATTTTATCACCCCTCTCTCACCTCTAGTCTTCTGCACACATTCACTCACTCTTCAATGAAAAGATACCTTAATTTTTTGGGCATCTGAGGTGAATACACAATTCTCAGACAAAGAAATACAAATGGCAAATAAATATATGAGAAAATGTTCCACATCCTTAGTCATTCGAGAAATGCAAATAAAAACAACATCGAGATTTCATCTCACTCCAGTAAGACTGGCCAGTATGAAAAAGTCATCCAATAACAGATGCTGGCGAGGCTGTGGAGAAACAGGGACTCTATTACACTGCTGGTGGGAATGCAGACTGGTGCAACCACTGTGGAGAGCCGTTTGGAGATTTCTCAGCAAACTAGGTCTAGAGGTTCCATTCAAACCAGCTATTCC
>PVLD010009312.1:0-77751 GCA_004027595.1 Dinomys branickii
GTTTCATAACTTGAAGTTATGAGGCTTCCTGGTTCCCCTGTATCTTCACATTCAAAACTTGTTCTGGGTGGGGTTGAGTTTTGAGACTGTGTTTTGTTCCTCTGTTTTCCCATTTTTGGGTATCAGATTCAAAATGTGGAGCTATAAATTCCACAGACAGTTCAGCAGGCAAAGGTCTGCTGCAGAGGCTGCTCCAATGATTACTTCTCTTTGGGAGAATGTCCCTTAAGCTGAGATTTTGGCTTCTACTCCCTACCCCAAGACCTGGCCAGGGCGAATAAACAGCTCGCCATCCCAGCATTCTTACAGACAGGCCACTCAGGTGTTCCTCCCTGGGTGGAGCTCCTTCCCCCCTCACAAATCCCGTTGGGGCGCCTAGCTAGTTCTTCCCACCCGGGAGATCCCGCAGTTCTTAAAGCTGTTTTGATATTACTCGCTGGGCTGAGCTTCTTCCCGATTCAGGAAAATCCGGTTAGAGCGCCCACTTAACTCACCCTTTGATCGTGCAGACAGGAATGCCGTTCAGATGTATCTCTCTGGAGGGAGCTTTTTCCCGACTCAGAAATCGCGCCGATCGCTGTTGCTCCAGTTCGCTAAGCGCTGGCTGTGGGGTTGGGGTTCCGAGCGGGATCCCAGACTGCTGCCCAGATTGGCCGGAGGTAGCAGAAAAGTCACTTTTCAAGTCCTAGTTGAACTGATTTCTAAAATGTGCAGATAGACTCTTCCCCAGATTTAACTTCTGAGGAATCTAATTTCACTTTTCTTTGGTATCACACCTGTGCAGTTATTTTCTTCAAGAGCAGAGATTTCTTCACTCTCTTCTCCCCTCTCCTCATTGCAGCTGACATGAGATGATAAAAAGTGGCATCCGGGCTATTTTCCTTTTTAATTTCTGCATGTGAGAGAGAACATGCAGTCCTTGTGTTATAGGCAACTGAGTTAGACAAAAAATTTGCTTATCTTAATTCATTCAAATTGAGAACAACATCTCAGGCAGTGAAGATTATTCTGTGTATATAACAAAGATTATTCAGCTAGTTCTCTATTTATGGATATTTGTATTCTTTTCAATATTTTGATATCACATATAATACTATGATTAATAACTGGATACAAAAAGTTTTTCTTTTTGTTTTACTGGTGCAGCAATTTGGATTAATACTTAGAAATAAGATTGCTGAATCAAATGCACAATCAAATATTATCAATTACACAAGCTAAATATTATAGATTTTTCCTTCATGGGGTTTTCATAATTCTTTGTTCTTATGAGAAAAACACAACTGTGATTGTTTTCCACGACTAATACAGAAGTCATTAAAGTTGACAATATGATAGGGATAAAAGAAAACTTAGAATTAGAATTTAATTTGTAATTTTGGGTTATGAATTGACCATGTTTTCAGGTGTTTGCTTTGTATTTCTTGTTCATATCTGTTCCCTCTGTTGATATTAGGTTATTTAATTATTTGTTCATTTTTAGAACTTTCTTATGTGGATCATTAGCCCTTTATGATAGTCTGTTGTTCAATCATTTGTCTTTGCTTTGTGATATATTTCTACAGCAGAAATAAAAATTATTTTTAGTAATCTTTTTTGAGTTTGGGTTATATAGATAGGAAGATTTTCTCTAATTTCAGATTATAATGTAATTGTCCATGTGGGCCTGATTTATTTCACTTATGAGTCTCTAGTTGCATCCTGTCCCTAGTATAAGAACCTGAAAGAGTAAATAAAAGCCAATATGTAAAATAAATAATATGAAAGGGAAAGAAATTGCTCAAAGTAAGGAAAAACTGGCTGGGATGAGGGAAAGAAGAAAAAGAAAAGGCAAAAAAAGAATATATATATATATATATATATATATATATATATAATTCTATCTATCTATCTATATATAGATATAGATATAGATAGATAGATATCTGTGATAACTATACTTCTGATGTCTCATGGTATATTGAAAGGAACAGTTAATGCTTAATTTTTTAAATATTTTGATCAGTTGTGCATGCTCATGTCTGGTAATCTGAGCAACTGGTTTGAGGACAAGAATATGCAATGTAACAACCATTGGTGAATTCCTACCATCTTGTCTAGTGAAACCTTTTATTGTCCCTAATTTTTTAAATTATTTTTTTTACTCTCTTGAGTGGTTTGGTCAATCTTCCTTTTTTACATCTGGTCACTGGAGCAACTTCGTTGAAGTTAACAATATGCAATACAGCAGCCCCTGTTAGTTCCTCTCATTTTGTTTTGAAACCCTGCATCATTTCAATGTTCTTGCTTTGTTTTGTTTATCTCTGTGATGTTGGTATTTTGCTATTCTTTTTTTTTTTTAATACTCTCTTCAAAATAAAAAATAAAAAAAAGAAATCAACTATCTTAATCTTTAAGATCTTGTATTTAGTGTTTTGAAATTGTAAGATTTCATAGCTGGATTTCATTTCAAATTCATTTGGCACTTTTCTTAGTGTTTGGAATGAAATATTGATCTCAATTTACCTCCTCCCACTTAATATGATTGTGTTGATTCATTTTCTTATCTTGTTACATATTTTAATATATTTGTGTCTATATATATAATGTCTATATTTTTGTACTTTAAATGCATTTTAACATACACTTAAACATTATTATATTAGAGTATAACCAACATAGAGAAAACTGAAGAAACTACATGACTGTGGGACTGTTGTATGTGGTTGAAATCACTTTCATTCTTTGGTATTGTTTCTTTAAAGCTCTCGCTCTGCTCTTGTGGACAGAACAGCATCCTTTCACGGCACTCACTTGCATTTCCCTAATGGCGGGTGAAGGAGACCGACTTTCCCAGTGCTCGTCTTCCTTTGTCTGTCCTCTTTTGGGAGGGGCCATTGCGTCTGACTCACTGATCTGTAGACCTTTTCCTCTTGAAAAAGTCGTCTAGACATTATTTTACTTTGTGTTACATCTATTGCAAATGTATTTTCTTATACTCCTTGTCTGTGTTTTTACTCTGGGATGTCTTTTGATAAATGTTCTAACATCAAGGAAATGCAATGTTATTAAATGAACTTTAGGGTTCTAAGGAATATTTTTTAGTCTCAAAGTCATGCAGATAGTAATTCTTCAGATAAATAAAAGTGGAGAGATACTGTCACTCATTAAGTGAATTAAAGATATTAAAAAAAACTAAGGAGAAGAAAGAAACAGGAAAAACAGAAAAAAAAATTAGAAATGGAAGAAAAAATGATGAACAAATCAGAATTTTCAGTAGGTGCAGAATCTTAATAAACATTTCCACGTAAGCATGAATGATCTCTGGTTTCTAAAGTAAAAAGGGATAACCAAAATAATGTAAAACCATTTGTAAATATGTAGACAGTTGATCAGTGTTATTCTATGATTGTTGCATTGTGTGGTATGTGGGCTTAAGCAGTATTTAGTTTCAGATTTTGCTAAACTAAATATCTATGGTGAGTAAAAAAATAAATGTAAGTCTCAACAACTTTTGAAGTTCTAAAATAAAACAAAATATGTGCTCTGACCAAGTGCAAGGCTTTCAAATCAAGCACTACACTCTTAAATAATCCATATACAAACAAAAAATATTACAGTGGAATATTTTGCATTGAATTAAATGAAAATATGACACCAAAACATAAGAGTTAGGTTTTAGAGAAAAATTTATAGACCTTAATGCAGACAAGAGAAGAAGAAATCCTCAAACTAAGATAGCTAAATGTCTACCTTGATAAGTTAGGAATTAAAGAGCAGAAAACTAACTACCCTGTCTCCAGAAATGAGAAAAAAGAATTTTAAAAGTTGAAAGTACAAATTGATAAGATAAAAGGCAGGTGTACAACAGACAGTACCAAAAAGCAAATTTTGGGCTCTTTGAAGAGATTAATAAAATTGCTAAAACTCAGGAAAGAGAAAGAAGAGATAGTGTATTACTCTGTACTTTGTAGGGCAACTAATCATATTGTAGATGCCACTTCTTGAAAATAGTTTTGAAGTAAAATCTACTTATGAAATGTTTCAGTGAAAGGAAAGAAAGGAAATAAACGTTCGCTTAAAAAGACTCTGCTTTCAACAAAGAGGAGCAGTCATATTTATCTACCAATGCTGGAAAATAAGTGATGCTATGTTACCGAGTTTTCAAAAATGTAAAATGGTGACTTAAATACTGAAATTACTGTTTTACTTCTAATTCTATGTGAAATAGCCTTTAAATGTCTTATTCTTGTTCATGTCTTCCTTGCTTTTCCAAGAAATATAACTAAATGTATATAACTAAAAAATTCACATCTAAAACAATTTTGGAAGAAATTTGTAAAATGTTATACCCGCCGCTATAGCCACTATATAGATTACATTGTGAACATTACCTGATGTGAACTTTAATATATCAATTCATCTATTCTATCCAGTAAAACATTACATTTTCTTAATTTTGTTCCATTTCAAAGTAAATGGTAGAAATTAGTTCACTTCCCATCAAACACTCTTCAGTATACACATCATTTCTTAGAGGATAATCTATTTTTCTCTTGAGATAATTCAAATGAAAGGAGATACCTATCAATCAAATAATGAGCAAACAAATTGTAGGTATTTATTCTAAGGAATATTGGTCAGCAATCAAAGGGAACCCATTACCAATACACATGTCAGCAGGACTCAGTCACAGAAAACTTCATGCTCAATCTTGGAAGCCTTATATTAAAGAGTACAAATGCCAAAGTTCTATTTTATACAAAACTTTATAGAGGAGCATTTACATTGTTTTGATGTTTTCACTTTTATTCAATTTTATTGCTCTGTTGCAGCTGCTAGGACCTCTAGTACAATATCAAATGAGGAGGTTGATCATTTTCTCCTTACTAACAAACTTAAGGAAGAGTATTCACTGTTTATCATTAAGCGTGAGATTATCTCTAATGTTGTTCAGTCACGTGGAGGAAATCCCTTTCCATGCTTGGCTTACTGAGACTTTTTATTTTTTCATCATCATCATTATTATTATTTTGTGTCTTTGAGTAGGGTCTTGCTATACAGTTGAGGCTGGCCTTGAGCTCACTTTGTAGCCCAGGCTGCTCTCAAACTTACGACGATCCACCTGCCTCAGTCTCCCGAGTGCTGGGATTACAGGCATGTGCCACTATGCCCGTAGAGACTTTTTATCTTGAATGTAGGTTGAATTTTGTGGGTCTTGTGTGTGTTTGTGCATTTTTGAGACAATCATATATTTTCTCCTTTTAAAAAAGTCCATTAGTATGATAAATTAAATAGATGCATGCTAAACCAACTTTGTAACTTTGCATTTTGGGCATGAACTTTACTCGGTCATGATGTATTATCTTTTGCATTCTGTTAGATTTAATTTCTTTAATAGAGATATTCCAACCTTCTATTTCATGTTTCATCCATTTTTGTAAGGCGCATTTTCAGAGAATTTGCCCTTTCTCATATGAGTTGTTAAATTTGTTAGTATGAAGACATTTATGCTACTCCTATTTTCTTCTTTTACTCTTAGTTTATTATACTATCACTACACATAGTTCTCTATCACCAAGGTACATCCTTAGCTCCATTTTATTCTTAATATTGGTAATGTGTCTTCTAGATTTTTATCCTAGTCTGTCTCACTAAGAGTATATTAATCTCATTTATTTTTTCAAAGAATCAAATTTTAGATTTTCTACTTTTTTTTTCTAGCTTCTCAAGATAAAACTTTAGGATTTTTGGACTATTTTTACTAATAAAAGCATTTTCATTTATAAATTTCTTTTTGTTCACTGCTCTAACTACATCCCTCAATTTTTGGTCAGCAGTATTATCATAATAAAATCAAAATATTTTATAATTTTCTTTTTAACTAGTCCTTTGGTCAATAGACTATTTAAAAATCTTTTCTTTTTTATATTTATTTATTTATTTATTTTTGAGCCAGAGTCTCTTTATGCAGTCCAGGCTGGCCTTGAACTCACTAGGTAGCCCAGGGTGACTTCAAATTTGCAGCCATCATCTGGCCTCAGCCTCCCGAGTGCTAGGATGATAGGTATGCACACCCAGCATAGAAGTCTTTTCTTAAACTGCAAAATATTTAATATTCTTTTAGATAATGTTTTATTATTAATTTTTGCATTTGATTCCATTATGATAAGAATATGCTCTACAAATTCAACCCTTTTAAATTCTTTGAGATTTTCTGTTGGTGCAGCATATGTTTTTATCATAGTGAATGTATTATGTGAATTTGCAAATAAGATATCCTGCAATTTCAGGGTACAGTATTCTACAAATACCAATTAGCATTACCTGACTAATAGCCTTGTTCAAGGCTTGTATTTGTTCATTTAATTTTCTCGTCTTTTATTAATTGCTTTTTTTTTTTTTTTTTTTTGTCTTTTTGAGACAGGGTCTCATTATGCAGTTCAGGCTGGCCTTGAATTTGCAATGGTCCTCCTGCCGCAGCCTCCCAAGTGCTGGGATTACAGGCATGTGCCACCATGTCTGGCACAGTTGTTGAAAGATTCTTGCTAATGTCTCCTACTATGCTTGTTGGGTTGTTTATTTTTCCTTTCCATTGTTTCAATTTTTTCTTCATAAATATTGATACTTATATATTTATGATTATTATCTTCTTGAGCTGAATATTTTATCATTGTAATGTAGCCTGCTTTCTCTCTGGTCTGGCATTATTTTGCCAGAAGTAGCTATTTTAAACAAATTTGCACTTTGTACTTGTTTCCAATTGTTTTCAACCTACCTTTATATTCAGAGTACTGTACATCCTTTATTGAGAACAGTTATTTGGCTCTGCTTTACCTCAATTGATATTAGCACCTACTTTTAACTGAAGCATTATTTCATAATCTTTTAATACAATTATTCATATCCTTTGGTTTAGGTCTTCTAAGTTTTTGTCTGTTTCATCAGTTTTAAGATGGAAGTGTTATCTGCATTGTTCTTCAGAACTCCTTTTGAATGTCTTGGTTAGCTGTAACTAATAGCATTATTTTAGTGAGTGCTCTAAGAGTTGTAATATCTACTCTAGGTTTTCACATTCTGCTTAGAGTTTATACTGTAGTATTTCAAGTACAATGTACATAACAATGCACAACCTACAACTCAAGCTTCTAGCCTTATAAGTTAATTGTTTCCCATTCCTCTTTAGACTATAGTTGTTCTGTATAATCCATGCACTCAAAATACAAGGTATCTAAAAATATGGTGAATGTTTATATTTTTAAAATGATTACAGAGGACACATGGGTGCTAATTTCCCCCCAGAAAGCTCTTCCTTGCTAGAAGTCTGCTTGTTCTGCCATTTTCTGAAGCGGCTCAGGAAGTCCTCTTTGCTAAATATTTAATTGTTCCATTGTCACTATTTCTATGTCCAGAATTGATTCAAATCATTTCCCTTTCACTGGTCATTTTGACTTTGGGAAGAAGCCCAAAGCTGCATGGTGCTAGGTCTCGTGAACAATGTGGATTAGGACGCACTGCCATGTTTCATGAGCCCGCCTTTCTGTCAAATGGCACTTGGCAACAGCATTCACCATCTTTTGATCACACATTGTAAAGAAGCTCATGAAAGAGGACTTGCAGAAGTGCTTCAGAAAGCAAAGAACGATGGGATAAGTGTGTTTGAAGCAAGAAGGTTTTGAAGGGGATTAATGGCTATGCATTTTAGACTGTAATTTTTAAAAGTTTAAATATTTTCCATATATTTAAATCAACCTTGTAATTTTATTATGTTGCTTTAAGTGGTACTATATATTACAAAAAGTTAAGAGAAAAATATTTTTTCATATATTTTGGGAATGTTACATTTCAGATGTTCTGTCTTCCTTTTTGATGATCCAAATTTCTGATGATTTCCTTGCATGTAACATACTATTTTCCTCCCATTACTTTTTAAGGTTCTTTTTGTCTTTAATTTGATCAGTGTGATAAATTTATGCTTAAATATGACTTTCTAATTTTTCCTGCATGTCATTTGTTGAATTTCTTAATCTGTAAATTTATTTTGCAAAAAATTGGGAGAAATTTTTGTCATTATATCTTCAAAAATTTACTGTCACATACCTTTTGTCCTGCTGAAACTATAATTGCATTTATATTAGACTTTTTGTTATTGTCTTGGAGACCAAAAAGTTATGTTATTTTTCTTTCTCTAAAGGTTTCTCATTGATTATTCAAGAACATTATTTTCTATTTGTTTATCATCCTAGTCATTAGTTATTCATTCTGTCACTTTCACTTTTCATTAATCCCATTTATTTAATATTTCTTTTAGTGTTATTGTGTTTTTAAATTTCTGATTTTAATACAGTTTATATTTCTCAGCAAAGTTTTCTTTAAATCTTTGAGCATGGTTGTAAGAGATTCTTTAAATTTTCACCTTGTAATTTCAAAATCTGCATTATTTCATGGTGCTCTTGATTGTCTTTTCCTTTTTTTTTTTTTTTTTTTTTTTTTTTTTTTTTTTTTTTTTTTTTTTTTTTTTTTTGGTACTGGGAATTGAAATCAAGACCTTGTGCTTGCCAAGCAGGCACTGTGTTACTGCACTATATACTTGGGTTTCTCTTTTTCTCTTGACAGTGCTTCACATTTCCACAAATCTTTCTATATCAACTAATTTTGGATTGTATCAACAACATTTCAGATATTATATTACGCAGGCTCTGAATTTTGTTACATATGACTCCATAGAGCTTTGAAGTTCTTGTCTTGGTGGGCAATGAGCTTGTTAGAATTCAAACTACAAACTCTTCCTTTTGGTAGATGGCAGCTCAGATCTAGTCCATCATTAAAAATAATTTTATTTGGAATGCTTTGACGCTGTCTTGATCATGCCTAGTTCACTGATCTAATAATTGAATAAATTTACATATAAAATTTGAAACTCAATCTCTTTAGAACTCTAATTTCTAGGATTTCCTCTTCATTTTCCGAGGCTTAAAAATTTTGCTTTGTACTGTATCCTCTGACTCAATAAAAGCTAGAGTTTTATTGGTATTTGCATACTATGCCATAAAAACATGCAGTTTACTGCTTGCAATCTATTCATACATGTTTCAAATTATTTTCAAAATCTGTTTTTCAACTGTCTCCAAGTAATTCAGGTTACATTTTCTAAAAATATTTTATACAGGGTTTGAACTGTTACCTTCATTAAGGCCAAGTGAGATAAGAATTTATTAGGCTATTATTTCATGTAATCTTCAGTTTATTGTTGGTTTTTTTTTTCTTTTTTTGGTGCTGGGAATTGAACTCAGGACCTTGCACTTGCCAAGCAGGCACCATGCCACTGAGCTAAATCCCCAGTTCCAATTTTCAGTTTAGACAAGTGAGATTTTCTGATAGTATTCTGATATTACACAATTCAACAGAAAGTACATGTTCATATGACCTGAGGTCTATAATACTTGTGTTTTCCATTGTGTGAATCAATAATTCATTTGTTTAGTGTGTATTTTAGATTTCTTTCTAACAGTTTTTCATTTTTCTACCTCCTGGACAACAGGAAGGCTGTCACTAATCACTATTTGGATTCTCCATAGTCTGCTAATTGAGATGATTACAGTTGTGTTTGATAATGGAGAAAGATATTCACAAGGTAAGCCCCCAAATGGTAACCTTTAAAAATGTGAGATCAGTTAAGAATTTTGTGAAAACTTAGATTATTTTTTCCCATTTCAAATTCAAATACATTCTGGCCTTTTGTGCTTATAGATAAAATAGCTCTGGAAAAGTCCAGAATATTTAAACAAACAAATTTTGACTCTATCGATAAAAATATATATATGTTTTCTTTCTGAGTTCTAGGTAAACCTTTTTCTCCTAGAGAGCAACTTTTTCAATCACTGTAGCTACTGAATTGCCTATAGCATTTATCTATTACCTATGATCTTAGAAAGCAAAAAGAAGACAAAAAATGCAAAAATATAGGAAGAATTGTCTGTCACAAACTTTTCCTTAGTCTAATCTTATTGAAATTTAGTCTTTAATAAATTTTGTTCAAAATGTAATGTGGTAAGAGATTATTCAACTTCATAGTGGTAAAGAATAACAACAAACAAACAAAACCCAAAATATCTTTCCCACTAGCAGTACTATTGTCAAAACTGTTCTGTAATATTATGAAAATTTTGGAGAAAATTTATTCACAGTGCTGGGTTAGTATTTTCCACAGGAAACAGTGGTTCAGGATCCATACTAATTTTGTCCATGGGAATTTAAAATAAGACACATTTTCGTGGTTTAGGTTACACATAGTCATTTTGGGAGCCAAAAACATTTCTTCCACATTTCCCAAGGAGCTGTGATTTGAAATTATTCTTTTTCCTAGGGTAGATATGGTTGTGAAAAAGTGTTCTTTTTTTTTTTTTAAATGAGCATTCTAATGGAAATGAACACCAACACATTGAGACCCTTTAGAATTGTTCTAGAGGAAAACATTCTAATTCTAATTAATCTTTCATATAAATTCTTTTATTGCTGCTCTTTGGTTCAGCTGAGCATTTAGATAATTTTCAAATAATAAATAACCATGATAAATGAAAGTCTTTATGCATTATTTTCTTAAGAAGTTGAGTGTCTCTGAATAGTACATTTTAAAAATGTAGATTTCTAAAGCTATTCTCAGCTTCTATGCTTTTGGAATCCTGTCCACAATTTTTTGACAATTGTAATAAAAATATATTTAATATTTTACTTTAATGATATGGTGCTCTGGCATGAATTTAGAATAGAACAAAATTCCATCTGAAGATTTGTCCTGCACCCTATAATCATGCTAAATAGATTTATTATGATTAGTTAGACATTACATTAGAGCTTGGGTCAGTCTAGAGAAGGAAATAATATTTTCCCTTAAAATAATATTTATTCATTTCTGTCATTTATTACCTCTAGGTTTATTTGGAATATTCTAGATTGTTATGACATTTTTACTTATTAGCATGTTCTCTAGTTTATTCATAGAGGAAGGTATTAGACTAAAGAGGTTTGAGAATTAATTTTGTAACTGATTAGCTAGTGTCCTGTCCATTTATATTCCAATGAAATTACAAATTCCAGAAGGATCTTAGTTCTGTTTTTTCTATTCTATTTTATTTCTCTCAATCCCATCTATTGTAATGCATGGGCTGGATCTACTCTACTAAGAAGAAACAATTAGGTGTAGATAAATCCTCATGGAAATGTAAATCTTGAATTTGTTTGCAGGGTTTTCTAAACTATATTCAAACCGGTCACAGCTCCATCTTGGCTCAAAATGGAAAGGAGTCAAGTATACCTGGAATACCTACTTATGAGACAAGTGCTGTTCTAAGTGCTTCCTAAAATACTTTCCTATGATTTAGCCTAGTTGTTATCATCCCCATTTACTTGATGAGGAAACTGAAGCACAGACTATACGGAACCACATGATGGTTCTCCATTATTCAAGAGAAAGATACAATCCCTGCTGCTAGGGACCTCTTACACCTGAGCCATGTGGGAAGTACATGTTGCTCAGCGATGTGAGCAATGAGTGTAAACTTTTTATGTCTGTTTGAGCGATACCATAGCACCCATACTCCTCTTGTGCCATCTGGTTTCTCCACTGGACTCTTAACACCTTGAGGGCAGGAGTTATATTGGGTCCATGAGTAATCAGTGCCTCCAGTGCCTCTGAAATGCACCACTACCCGGTGTCCACCTAAAGTTCGACCTGGCATCCAGTCTTCCTTATTAGATGAGTAATTTTGGGCTTGCTGCTAAATCTCTTATTTTACTTTATCTAAATGAGGACAACACAACCCTACTTCACTGCTTCATAGTGAACAATGTACAAAATGAGGTATGTGGAATGCAGGTCACTTACAGAATACTTAATAGAATAGATGTTGGCTATCAGTTGTGAATAAATATATTCAGTAAATATGCATTTACTAATTAAAATCACATAATGTTTATTTTGTATGTGGTCTCCAGAGAGAGACAGAGAGAGAGAGAGAGGGAGAGGGAGAGGGAAGTGGAAGAGAGAGAACCAGTGCATATAATTCCATATTGCTTTTCTTTACTTTTTGTCTTCCACAGGGCTGGGGGTATAGCTCAGTGGCATAAGCGCTTGCCTGGCAAGCACAAGGTCCTGAGTTTGATCCCTGGTACCGGGGGGGAAAAAAAAAAAAAAGACTGGGTCTGTCTTCCACAGACGTTAGAGTGGGTCTCAACAGTAAAGAAATTCCCTTCAATTCAAAGCCATAGCTTTTGTGATCTCTTTACACGCGTGAAGCTGGAAAGACTTCATAGTAGCTCTTGTGCATGCCACAGACACCATAAAGTCAAACAAAAATCCAGGCTACTCTGTCATTCCAAAATGCTTCCTGGACATTACCTCATCACCATCACTGCCTTATGAATGCCAGACATTCTCTAATTTCTCATTCTGTTTTGACCCTCAGTATTGGGAGTACCTTGACTTTGGCAGAGATTTATGGTTTACTTGCTTCTCCACAGGTGGTTTGCCTTCTCCATTGCACATAGTTCATAGCTGGTCACACCCATATCAACGTCAGTTATTGGTAGGTTCAGACCATACTCCCAGAATGTGGTATGTTAGATATTTTTTAATGTAACTACTGAATTGGGACAGTCATTCACTTTCTAGCTTTTTTCTCCTGAAGCAGTTAAAATTTTTCCTTCCTCCTCAGACCTGGAACATCCTTATATTTGAAGATGGAGAAGAATTTGAGCACATAGTTTCCCTGAGTTTCTTACCACTGTATTATCCTCTTTTTATTCAATCATACTTCTCCATGACTGCTACTCTTCATCAGACAATACAAGAATTCAGACTTTTAGATAAAAATACAGATTTTTTTGAGTCTTCATTTGTGAAGCTCCCTGCAGCATGTAAAATTTATGTTAAGTAAATTTGTATGTTTTTCACTTGTTCTCTCATTACAGGAGCCTCAGCCATGAACTTTGCGATATCTGAGAAACAATTACTTATTCTGTGCACTAGCATTTATCGAGGGCTTATTATGCAGGTCAGTCTTGAGCCAAGCATATTATTTGCCGTATTTCATTTTGTCCCTACAACACTTGAGTTGCTAGTACTGTTTCTGCTGTTGAAATGGAAGAGAAATTGCAGAGCTTGTCCAAGGTCAAAAACCTATTGAGTGGGGAGATTCTGTTTTTCTCAAATCAGCCCTCTAGTCCATTATCATCAGTGCTGAAGGTAAGAGCATTGTCTTCTTTCTGCAGGTGTTCAAATGACAGAAAATGGGTCAGCTGAGAAGATACATTTTGAAGATAAAGAGAGGAAGCATAACGGAACCTTCATAAAGCAGTCAGGGTGTTTGTTTGCGCTCACATGCATCAGTGTGCACAAGGAAGAATCAGAAAGTTCAGGAATAAATGATTAACTAAAAGGATTTGAAATGTTCTTCTTTCCACTCCAAATGAAGCTATTTCTGATATTTATAGATAACCTAACCTTAAGTAACCTCATCCGTCTGCTCAGTAGAGAGTAGAAATCTGTAAGTCTCTTAAAAAGGAAAGTGAGAGGTAACTTTAATAATAATAATAATAAAACAGAAATGTTGGGAAATGTATAGCAAGGAGTATAATTCTTAATGAAAGGAAAATATATAATTATTGTCACATATTATCTAAAAATATTTAATTTCAAAGCAGCCTTAGCTTTACAAAATTAGTGCAAAGCTAATAAAGATTTTTTCTACATGCTACACTATTTTATCGTTATAAAATTCTCATGGTTAGATGCACATTTATCACAACTAAGAATCAGTATTGATAGTTTGATTTTAAGCTAAAGTCCATCCATGGTTTTCCGTGAGTGTTCTTTTCGTATTTCAGAATTTCCATCAAGGGCAGTGCATTATATTTAGCTGTTATGTTTGTTTAGGCTCCTCTTTCACTGGGACCAGTTTCTGAGATCTTCTCTACTTGTGAATATTTTGACATTTTTGTAAAAACCAGATTTTTTGTATTGTACCATTGGATATATCTGATTACATGATGCTGACTCTTTTTGAGTAAGTCAACACAAACGTTGGTGAACAGCAAAGTTGATAGTATTTGAATGTCACGAAGCATCCAGGAAGTGGAAAGTGTTCTGGTTAAAGAGAAAGAAATGTGACCATCTCTAGCTTTCCCTAAAGCTGTCGGGTCTGTGTAATGGACTGAGGGCCACGGCTATTCACAATGCCAAGCTCACAGGGAGCCAGGGAATGGAGAGCATGCTTATAGGCATGAAAGACTACACAGAAGTTGATTTGGGGTTGAAGGGTACATAGCCAGAGTACTTCGGTCTGAAAATCTTTGTTCCTCCAACATTCATGTTGAAAATTGTGTTACATTTTCCTTTTGTATAAAAATAACTGATAATATAAATTAAAGGAGGAATGGTTTATTTTTGCTCATGGATTCAGAGATTTCAGCTCATTAATAGCTGGCTCTAGTGCTATGGGCCTATGGTAGGGAAGAACATCATGACACTGGGTGTAATAGTTGATGGATTATGTCAACTGGAGAAGGTTAGAAGCTTAACTAAATTGGATCAGCAATTCCACACCATGGGGTGTTGAAGATCTGCCCTAGGAATGTTCATCTGCACCCGAGGGTATACAGGATCCTATAGCTAAGGCACATCATTGCCTGGAGGGTATAAAGGGGAAATGAGGAAGAACAGATCTGTTTCTGTTCTTCAGAGAAGCTCTAGTCTTCACCTTCAGTTTGGACATCCTTCTGCTTCCACACTGGGTCCTTTAGCCTTCCAGACTAGATTCTTCAGCCTTCTGTTGCAGATCCACCAACCTCCCATTAGAGACTTGCATCGGACACTGCAGTGAACTCCAGACCTTGGACTGAAACCTTCAGTCTCTGGTGTATAGAAACGTTCTGCATACTTCCTTATCCAACTCTGTGGGTGACCATTGTAAGCCAAATTTGTAATTTCTTATACATTTGTATATTTTGTGTTATATGTTTCTCTAGTAAAACACTGACTGATATAGTCAGTCTAGTAAAACATATACTGACTGGTACCAGAGCAGTGAGATTCTTGTTGTGATTATACTCCACCATGCGGTTCAGGAGGCTTTAGGAATGACCTGTGGGAAGAGTTTGGATTGAGATGCTTGCTGAAGAAGTAGAGCTGGAATACCTTAGGCTGTTCTGTGTGGGAGATTCTTGTCAGAGCTCAGAAGACCAGAAGGCTGATAGAAACCCTGCCTGTAAAGACCAGGTTGAGGGGTTTCTGTGGGAAGAAGGACTGTGTTAGATGTTGGACTCCAGCTGATGTGTGTTGTGACTTGGCAGAACGTTTGTCTGCATTTTGCTCATGTCCAAAGACTTGGTGTGAGACGGATTAAAGGTAGTTGAATAATCTTGCAGAAGAAATTTCAAGACAGTCTAATGTTGGGATGGTGGCATGGCTACTGTTCGGAGCTTTTAGCAAGATT
Organism: Dinomys branickii; assembly: GCA_004027595.1. Lineage (NCBI taxonomy): Eukaryota > Metazoa > Chordata > Mammalia > Rodentia > Dinomyidae > Dinomys > Dinomys branickii. Next base: position 15,471 of record PVLD010009312.1, read on the forward strand.
TATAATGTGAATCAAGGACAAAGAGCTCAGGAGAATGATTTAAAATGTTTTTGTTTGGCCAGAAAGGAAGTTCCACTAAAGCTGTGGACTGCAAAAATAGAGCAGAGGAGTCTTGATTATTGTGAAGGAATGGGAGAACATAAAAGAGGCCTGAGAGTATTACAAGAAGCAACAGAACTTGATTTTGTAGCCTCAAAATTGCAAAAGTGAAAGATTTTGTTTTGAGTAGAAAGCCCCATGCACCATGTTCCAGAATGGCAGCAGCTGCACCATTTTACAGAATAATGGTGGCCACACCATATTCCAGAAGGGCAGCAGCATAGAGAATTTGTTTCTTAGAATCAGATTCAGAGTGCTAAGTGATCCAGGCACTTGACCCCTACCTGGGACGTGGGGGTGGGTGGGCTGGCTACTCTTCCTGCTGGCAGCAGATTTTGGCATCATCCATGTGGCACTGATTTTAGGTGCATGCAGAATGGAAGAGTTGTAGGGTCAGGAAGACTTCTACCCAGATTTCAGAAGAAGGCCTGGGTGGCCAGGTAGTGCGCCCCTGAGAGGGCAATGTGTGAAGTTATAAATGTGAAGCCAAAGGAGTAGTGGAGATACCAGATGTTTGGAGAAGCCAGGAATGTGGATCATCTGAGGAAAATTTCAAGGAGAGAGCAGAGTCAGTGAAAGAAAGAAGCCATGGGAGATACAACCGCTAGATGTGCCATAGAGGTAGAGCTACCCAAGCACTTTGGAATTCACATCTTGGTACAGATTGTCTTGGATGCTGCACATGGAACTACAGGATTTAATATTTCCCTGCTGAGTTTTGGACTTGCTTCAGTCTCATTCCTTTGTATCTCTGTAACTTTTGTAATGGTAATGTTTATCTTGTGCCATTGAATGTTGTGTTTAACTTTCTTTTCATTTGTACAGGGACTTGCAGCTAACAGTTTGCTTTAAATCTCAGAGGAAACTTGGGACTTGGACTTTTCAGCAATACTGAAACTATTAGGACTTGGAGATGAACTAAATGACTTTTGCCTAAAGAGATGTGCATGAGTCTTGGGGAGTCAGGGGCAGAATGTTATGCTTTGTGACTAAATGCACCTCCATAACTGCATGGGTCATGGAACTTCTTAGAGGTGGCTGAATCTGGAGTGTGAGATTGATTTGTAGTGCAGTGCTGAGATTAAGGGTTAGTGAGGGCTGGATCTGTCCATTGATTGGACCGGCACTGCTCAAATATTGGCAGACTAGATACAATATAAGGCCCAGAAAGAGGCTTGGCTCACTCTCTATTGTTACTTTTGCTGTTTCCTGCTGCCATGAACAGTTGCTCCTCTGCCATTCCAGCCTGCCTTGGAGCCAGCCAATTATGAACTGAAACCTCTACAAACTGTGAGCTAAGTAAACCTTTCCTCCTTTAACTTGTGATTGTTGGGTATTCTGTTTCAGCAACAAGAAAAGTGACTAGGATACTTGGAATGTGTGGCAGGGAGAAGCTGCTAACCCCTTGGCAGCCAGGTGAGAGGGAATGAACACTGAGAGAAGACAGTATCCTGCAGGTCACACCACATGATTCACTAGAACTAGATTCCCATACCACACAATTCCCCTCAACTAGAGACATCTGTGTGTCCATTGTGCCTCCCATAATACCACCAAGGTTTGAATTCATAAATGGATTAATTCACTGATGAGGTTGGAGGCATCTTGATCCAATTACATTTCCAAAGCCTCATCTGTGAACATTACTGTAGTGGGAAACAAGCCTTCATTCCATATGCAAGCCTTTGGAGAATATTTCATATCAAAACAACACTAAAGCCTCATTCCAAAGGGGCTGGTATTTAGAGGTGGGGACATGGAAGGTGACCGGGACATGAAGGTGAACCTGCCCCAAGGAACAGTGCTCTTCTAAAACACTATCCCAAAGGGTGGGCTAGCCTCTTTCACCATGGATGTTGGTAGCATCTATAAATTAGGACTTCATTTAAAAAAATCAAATCTGCCAATGCTTTGCTTTTAGCCTTCTTAGTTTTTACAGCTTTGAGAAATTTGTTTCTGTGGATAGTAAGCTACCCACTTTACGAATTTTGCTGCATTTGGCACTGGCTCAAATGAACTAAGACACAGAATATCCACGTTGTGACAGGGATTTTGCACTGTTGATTTCACAGTTTTTAAAATGGGGCTTCAGGAAAAGTGAAGCTCTTCACCTATAGGACCTCAGCCTCAGAAAGGGAAGTCAGAGGTCAGAGTCCTCCCATGTTGTCTGAAGTTTGCAACAAAGGCTCTACCAGTAGAAGACATAAAAATAATTGGCAAATCAAGCCATAGGTCTTATCCTGGGCCTCTGCAGATATGGCAAGAATTAGCAAGGAGCCTCAGTGTCTTCTAGCACAAGAGTGTGCAGTTGCCTTCAGAAAAGTCCGTTTTTCAGCGTAAGGCAGTCAGGTGCACCACATACCTCATCTGCCTTTAATATCTTGTCAGGGTCAGGGTGAGGTAGTTCCCTGGCTGGAACTGACCTGCAAGTCTATTGTCATCTATTGTCATCAGTACATTCAGATGTTCTAGGCATGTCTGGTTTGTAAGGCATTGCTTATAGTGCAGCTCCAGGTATCTCAAGATATAACCTATCTGTGGCTCTGTGTCTTTTTTTTCTCTATTTATAAGTGATAGATTTGCTTTGCTAATTGAGAAGCTTTTACTTGCTTTTCAAATATCAGTGACACTTAGTTCTTAGTGTAGACTTCTTATCAAGCATGGGAAAAGTTTCCAAGGATGTGGAATTTCTCATCGGCACCCTTCATTGTTGACCATCCTGCACCCAGTAATGTAGTCAGTCCATGAGAGTTTGCCTCCTTTAGTTCTCCATGCTCTGCCCCAGCTTTTTCCTTTGAATGTTGCATTGATTCTGCCTAGTAAATGCATCCTCCTTTCTTCTCCTCTTGAGTAATTTTATTGATGTCCCTAATACTAACTTTTCTCTCTTCCGTCATGTCAAGAGCCTATACCAACAAAGAGTCATGCTGCCAAGCCCTAAGCTAGAGAGAACTGAACTGCCAGTTACTCTTTAAGACAGTAAGCTGAAAGTGGCAGCCCATAATTTAAACATGTTATGTGATTGTACAACTGTCTTGTTGCTGGAACAAACTACCCAACACTCACAACTTAAAGGAGGAGAGGTTTATTTCGACTCACAGTTTTTCAAGGATCCAGTCCATAATTGGCTGGCTCCAGGGCAGAAAGTGCCTGGTGGAAGAGCTTGGCAGAGGAAAGCTGCTCACATCACAGTGTCCTGGAAGCAGAGAGGATCCAGGGAAGGAAGTACTAGTGACCTGGCTCCAATCAAGCTCTACTCCTAATAGCATACTCAGGAACTGAAGTCATAAGTGAATGAATCCACTGTTGAGTATAGCGTCCCATGATCTGATCGCCTTCAACACACATGAAAATTTTGGAGGACATTGCAGAACTAAACCATACCAATGAAAAGACTCAAACTGCTGCTTTCCCTGTACTCCATGCTTCCTGATGCAGCAGTGCTATGGGAAGGTCCAGTCTATCCAGACAGGAGAGTAGACAGAGGGTTGAGAAAGGCAAGAGGCAAAGGTTAAGAAGGAAAAATACTGGTAGTGAGCTAACATGGAGATATGAATCTTTAAGACACCTGTGTAAGGTGATGCCTGCCAGGTAGTGTTTGCAAATACCTAGGGTTGGCAATAATAGTTGACACATATGATTTGGGGCTAGAGTTGTAATTATGAATTTTCTAGGTGTAAATTCTAATTATTGTGTGTTTAATTGCTTCTTGGTCATCTTCTGTCACTTTTTGGTATCAAGTCTAGGAAATTTGGGAGTGTGCATACTATATTCACCCCAATTTCTCTAGGGCTTGGCTTAATAACTAAGGTTGTTAAGCAGGTAATAAATATTTCTTGAAAACATAGATGTACTTATGTACATTCATACAAAATACAATTGACTCTCCATAGTCACAGGTTCTTGATCTATGGATTCAACCAATAGTGGGTCAAAAACACTTTAGAAATTGCACATTTCTTAAGCTTGTGCAAACTATTTTTTTTGTCATTACTTCTTAAAAACATAGTATAACAATTATTTATGTCACTGTATTGGTTAGAGAAATAGAATCAGTTCCAATCATCCGGAGGAACAGAAGCAGTAGAAAACAAAATATATAATTGTGCAAGGTAGACTGACAGGATTAGAGGTGGGAAGTCTACAGTGATTGCCTATATGTAAGGAATCAGAGGATATAGTAGCTACTCAAGCCTCAGAATAAAAGGGATCAGGGATGTAGCAGCAGTCTGAGCCCCAAGGACCAAAAACTCTCTGGAGAGTCTTTGGTATGAGTCTGTACTGAAAGGCTGCAAAAGCTGGTGTGTGATACCTATAGGTAATCGCAGTAGCAAAAGATGCACTCACTCAAGCTAAGGGAAATTTTCAAATCCCGATCTTCTCCTCCTCTCGCTTTCATTCCACCCAAGCTACAAGTCTATTGGTGCCACAACCAGAGTGGGTTTTCTCCCTTCAGTTTGCTGACCTACATGCTAATCATCTTTGGAAACACCGTACAGACATCCACAGAAGTAGGCTTCACTGATCTGCTAGGAAGTTGTTAATCCAGTCAAAATGACATCACAATTAATGACCACACTAGCATTTACAACATCTTAGGAATCATAATTTAGAGATGGTTGAAAGTTTACAAGAACATGAGTTTAGGTTATCTGTGAGCAGTGGATCATGTTATATAAGGAACATGAGCATCCATGGATTTTGTTATGAGGTAGGAGGAGTCTTGGAACTAATCTCACTGGAAGAGATTAGGTAAGAGAGAACTACATTTACTTTTCTTCATGTTAAAAAAACATTATGAACATAGAATCCACAAAAGTTGAGCAAGAAGGATTTGTATGCTCCAAACAACTACAATACATTGTAAAATACAGTTATTTTTTTCATCATGCTTGTTTAAATACTGAATATTTTATAATTTATATCTCATGTTGATACCATTAAATGTACTTAAGTATTGAACATACATATTAAAGATGAAAGGAAAAAAGAGAAAAATGTCAAATTAGTCTTTCTGTTAGTGTCTCTTAGTTCATAGAAAAGGAAAGTTTGCGCTGTATTGATGGGAGAAATTTTTATGCCTATACCTTGTATTCTGAGTAACTACTATAAAGATAGTAATATGTAATGTGTTAGTTATTGTCATTCTCCTATCATCATATTCTGAATTTTTATACCTTTTTCCATAAAATAAAAAAGTGATTATCCAAAATAATTTTTACTTTAGAGTTTTCTTAGCATTTCTGATAGGCAAAGAAACTAATTTTAATGTTACTCAGAATGATGTACTGATGGTGCTTTTGCTAGGATTTTAGAAAAACTTGTTCATGAGACATTGCTGGTAATTTTGCTGCTGATTCAAGAATCTCATGAACTCTTCTGGCAATCCAGGCAGAGAATGTGAACGTTAAGCCTTCTTTTCATGACATAAAGGATTGGTAATAGGGTATATTTCTATTAAATTTCTCTGAACCTGTAGCTTTTTTCTATTTCCTCTGTATAAGACTATAATACTGATCTGTGTCTTTAAATTGAAGTCTCTCTCAACTTTCTCCATTGGATCACTTTAATTTCTGAACATCTTTTTTGTTTGTTTTTGAGACAGAGTCTCACTATATAGTTTGGACTGGCTTTGAACTCACTTATGTAGCCCAGGTAGATGTCAAACTCTTGGCGAACTTCCTGGCTCAGCCTCCAGAGTGTCAGGGTTACAGGCATATGCCATCACGCCTGGCAATTCCTGGATAACATCTTTTTCGCTCCATTGTGAAAGCTTATGCCTAACCCTTATTTTTGATGTTGTATGTCTAGTATTTTGTACATATTTTTAAGTTTATTATTTCCATTTATACTTAACATGAAATAAGCTATGGCCTTACAATTTGCATCTGATAAAAGGTAAAAGTCAGAGAATTGACAATTTGATCATTTAAAACCTTGACTCAATTATATCATCACTCAATTTTACTTTCTCACTGTATTGTAAAAATAAAAATACACAGAAATAAGCACTTAAAACAGTATGCACTCCTGGATCGGGTGGAATTTACACATACGTGCGCGCACACACACACACACACACACACACACATACACACATTCAAGATTTTGCTGACTTTTTTTTGGAGATTGCATAACATTGTGGGCTTAAATTTATTGCAATTTTTTGTGATATATTACAGTACTTAAATTATTTACTTTCCTGTTTTAGTCTGTTTTGTGCTATTGCCTCCACAGAGTAAGCTATAAGCAAATTATAAGCAATAGACATTTATTTGGCTCACAGTTTGAAGGCTAGGCAGTCCAACAGTATGGTGTGCACATTGGGTAAGGCCCGTAGCTACCTCACAAAATGGCAGAAAGGCAAGTAAGGACTTCTGAGACAGGAGAAAAAATTGGTCTGAATTCACTTTGATAGCAAAACCACTCCCTTGATAACTAAACCATTCTCACTGTGACAACATGAATCCATCCATAAGGGCAGAGCCCTCATAACCTGATCAGCTCTGGAAGGTCCCAACTTTCAGGGTCATTACCATGACAAATAGATTCCAACATGAGTTGGGGAGGAGGCATTCAAATCATAGCACTTTCCTGAGTGTCTTTCCTTTTGTTTTCTGAGTGCTCTTTGAATTTTGAAATCTTCATGTTTATCTGTACATTATCGTTCAGTATCCATGACTGGTAACGCAGCTCATAAATAAACCCTCACTTACAGTAATACTAGGGATAACCATTACCGTTTCTAAGATACACAGCATGTGTATTAGTCATTTTCTTCTCATGGGGACTCAATATCTGACCCAGGCAACTTCAAGGAATAGAGGTTTATTTTAGGTTACAGTTTCAGTGGGTTCAGTTCATGCTTTGTAGCCTGGCTCCAAAGGAAAAACGGAACTGCAGAAAGGTGTGGAGGAAGAAAGCTAGGAATCAGCATGGCAGCTAGGAATCCGAGAGATGGGAGGAACCTGACCCAAGAAAATGCCCTTCCAGGTCGCACCCGTGGTGATGAACCTCCACCCAGGTCCAGCCTCCTAACAGCATATTCAGCTCTGAACTCACTTATGTATTAAAGACCGCATGACCCAGTTATCTTCCAAAGGCCCCACCTCAGAATGTGGGAGGCTTTGGTGGAACACTTTAAATATAAACCATATCAGTGTCTCCCAGGCGCTATCTGGAGCAAAAATATCTGTTATTCATACATTTATACATCAATTATCTTAATGCTCATAAAATCCCACATGGTGTAGTTGTTGCAGGTTTCAGACAAGAAAATCAAAGTTTTTTTCCACTCTTCCAAGCTGCTCAGTGAAATCAGCTTTAATGAGTGTTACAAATCTGTTTGATTCCACAGGAATCTTAGGCCTAGCTTGTTAAGGTGCACTTTTAAAGAATAATTGTTTTGGTTTTTGAGTTTATTCAATACTGGGTTGGCTTTTCTAGATATTTGGAGGCTTCATTGCATTTTAATGGGTAAGTCTGGAGTTTGTTTTGGGATATATACACACTTAGAAATACATATATATACCCTTTGAGCTATAATAGATATGTAATATGGTCTATTTTGTAGCTAGATTAGACCATATTATTGCATTCAGTTTGCCCAGGTATAAATGATGCCTACAACTTTCAGTTAATCTGCTTAAAGACGGAGTTATTTTACTGGACTGCTGATTCTGCGCTGCTATGCTTTGGGCTGGGAATGTGAAGGCGGTTAGCTTCTGTCTTGCTGCTAGATGATGTCTGTGCTGATGGTCAAGCCACAGATTGAGACTATCTGCTGAGTAACCTTCTGGACCTGCATCACTCTGTCAGCTCTGCACATCTTTTAACCACTAAGTGTCACAACGATAAACATTGTATTTAAGCAGTTATATTTGTCAATACATTATAGAAGTTTAATATATATGTGACTATATTTAAATAATATGTATATATTTAAATATATACTGAATATAACTAATTTAATATATGTAAAATGTAATTCATATGCAGTTTTCAATAATTAATACACAAGGTTTATTTATTGGCTGACCAGAATGAAATTTAAGTCTTTACATTTTATCCCAGAAGCAATATAGGCTTCATCTTCTTTGGTAACAGAGAGAAATACCGGGTTTGATTTATGCCTGTAGCACAGGCTCCAAGATGCCCTGTCCTCATCTCTGGTCATTTGTCACAGTTCCTGTACAATACTTGTTATAGATTTCAGTGTAGGCTGACAAACGAAAAAATTGTAAGTTTGGCTAATGAAGTCTATTGCAATATGCAAATCCACTTTAAAAGAAAATTCTCATAGAGATTGGTGGTCATTGTTAAAGCTTTATTCATGGAATAAATTTTGATTTAGGGGTTAAATGCAGATTTTGTAATTATATTCTACCATGAATCATGCTTCTTTCCCTTTGTCATTTCTCTTTTTATCCAAGTCACCTCTTTACAATTGATGTTTGTAGTGCATTACAATTATAGTAAAAACTACAGAAAATTATAAATTCTGTGTTATATGTATCAGAGGCCATAAGCCCAATTTAGTTTAGTGCCAAATAATTAAAACATCAGGAAAGTTTTGAGTAAATGGCATTTACTTTAGAATCAACTAATCAAAATGATTTGGATGGCAGAAAACATGAGAAATAGAATCATTTCAATGTCCATCACCAGCTGCAAAGTATTTTTGAACTCTTAGAATGCCTGCCCCTTTTCTCTCAATTTTTGCAAATGCTTTTCATTCTGCATATTTTCTTTAATTTTATACTATGCAAAGGATTGCATTTATCTGAAAATAAAAGATTCTGCTCAGATTTGTCATAGTTCCCAAATTGTGAAAATGTTAATTTTTATGTCTTAAGTACACTGCGTATGAATATATGCTATGTAGCAAATTATTTGTCAGGTATTTGTTTAGCTTTTGCTTAAAATAATTTGAACTATGGTAAATTCTTGTTCAATTATATAAGATATAAAGGAGGAGTTTTATGGCATTCCAAATGCCCTACTTTTGTGTTCTCATTGGACAAATTTAGAAACAATGAGTTTGGAGATAGGAGAAATTGACTAGTTGACTAAAATTTATGGAAATAGTAACTTCAGGGTAAATATTCAAAAACAACTGGGATTATCAACACTTCTGTTTTTATTCATTTATTTTAATTATAGGCTTGTAGTAATTGTTCTTGAAATATATTCTGTGATCTCTCTATATATGCATAGAGTATTGTTGTAGTTTAGGGATTTTCAAGGGGAACAATACAGTATGGGACACACATCTTACAAGATTATAATAGTCACCCAAGAATCATATTCAAAAAGAGAGGGCAAGAAACCACACACTAAAGCCCAAAGAATCCAGCCAAGGGCCTGGATCCCACAGTAATGTCCTGTGTGAGTCCAGCTGAAGACTTACAATGCCTGCCACAAGTCCAACTGCAGGCCTAGAGCCCATGACAATGTCTTATGCAGGCCTGTTTCTCAGATCTGTGCTGAGGAGGCCCAAATGTCAGTGGTGGAAGCTAGAAAGTCTGTGTCAGCGGGATGAAGGATCTATGTTAGCAGGTTGAGGGATCTGAACTGGAGACAGGAAGTGAGATCAAGTTAAGAACCAGAGCTCCCCTGAAAAGTACCACAGCAACAGTGAGATCCTGAGCTCCTCCTCTGATGAGAACAGCCAAGTTCATCGGCCAAGCGTATGTAACAAGCTCCTCCAGGAAAACGAACAGCTCCCAACAGCTTCTCAACAGCTTTTACCAGCTCTCAACAACCTCTCTTCTTCTCCAGTTCTGCCTCTTATGCTGACAGCAGCAACCCTCAGGTGGGCCTCCCGCAACCAGCACCACGCTGGTTCAGTTCAGCTAGTTAATACAAACTTACCACCAGTTGTCAACCCACAAATATATATATATATATATATATATATATATATATATATATAGTGAGAGAGAGAGATAGATAGATGCATGTGTAGGTTTATATATTTGGATATGGAAGTCTATAGGGAACAAAATCAGGACTCATATTACAGGTACTTCTTTCCCCCTTAGTCATTAAAACTCTGAAAAATGGTATTTTTCAAGCTAGGGTTGAATACATCCTTGTTGGCAAGTTAAGGAAGAGATTTACAAGTCATAGATGAGCACTTCAGTGCTCCCTTGCCGATATTAAAATTGTAAATAAATTTACAGAGTATTGATACATGTCTTCAGACATATCTGTGTTTACAAGGTATCATTGAAAAATACAGCACTAAAATTTAAGTAAAAATCACATTGTAATTATTCCTCCTCAAAACACTCCCTATGAAACACTGGTCCCCCCATTTCTGCCACTTTCTACAGCAGTTCTAGAAGTTTCTTTTGTGAGAGTCTTTGGTTGTATTGTTCTAGTCAGCTACCTCAGTGTCCAGATTTGATTCAAAACATTTATCTTTTATGGTGATTTTGACTTTACAAAAGAGCCAGAAGGTATGTGGTGCTAGATCTGGTGAATAATAGAGATGAAGCATACCCTGTTGTTTTTGTGAGACTATCTATCCCATTAGCTGATACTTGGTAGCAGTGTTTGCTCTGTATTTGGTGATACCTTGTAAAGATGTAAAAGAACTTCTAGGACTGCTTCAGAAAGTGGCACGAACAATGGAAAGGTGCGTATGGACTCAGACCTTTCGAAGTAAGGAGAGGCCCACAGTGAGCATAACACTTAGACCTGTAAGACAAGATGCAGCTTTAAAGAAACACAAAGATGACTGTATATTTACTATAGAATTCAGTTCAATTATGAGTACCCAAAGGACATCATTAGAGATTAGAGGGGATTGTGAGGCTGAGCTCTTTGGCATAGTTTTGTGGAAGTTGGTATTACCTTGAGCAATGGAATCATCTTTGGCTAGTTGTGTCACTTTCTTTATTCAGTAGGACATAAAGACCTGCTTCACCTCGAGTAGGAAGTGAAATATTTGCAAGGTGCTTTATCTTGTACATCACCTACAGCAAGATCTTAGTAAGAGTGAGGTATTATGAAGGCAGAGGGTGTAGACACAGAGACTAAAACAAACTAAAAAAATCGTGAGATTATAGAACAATTATCAACAAGTATTTACAGAAAAACTTTATAGAGTCAGACATATTTTAGGGCTAAGTGATACAGTTATAAACTAACATCTCTAGCCTTTTAGACCTTTTGATTTGGAGTGAAGAGAAAGATGAATACAAAAATCTATGCTGTGAACTAGAGCAAGATAATGCACGCATTGGGAAGGAAGTATATGACACAGTAAAGAGAGATGAGATTAGGGAGGGTAACAGGGTGATTATTTTGTATAGGATTACCAGGCAAGCACTCTGTGTATAGAGGTGATGTTTACATAGAGATCTGGAGGTAGGAGTGTTCCAGGTATCTTAACAACAAATGTGCAGGGGCTGAGGCAGGAGCCTTTTAGATGTATTTGGGAAGAGCAGGGAGGTACTGTGATTAGGAGATTATTTCCTATTGGGGCAGGGAGCAGACAGTGATGCAGGGCACCAGATCAGAGAAGCAATGAAATAACATGCAATCTCTCACAGTTCATACTAGAAAGTTAGGATGCTAATGACACTATTGAATAATTTGTGACTGATTTTGCTGCTGTCTTTACTTACAATAGTTTTCTTCCAAATCTGTCCTCTAATGGTGAGTTTTAATCCCAAAGGCATTTGTTCCTGGCAGGGAGATTAGATAGTCAGAGATCACTCTGCTGTGTTAATAAAAACCATCTCTTCTTCACTTTATCAGAGGATTAAATGAATATACATTTATGAGCTGCTACTTGCCCATACTGAAAAGTTCTTGAGAATAGGAATTCATTAATCTCTAGGTAAATGTGGCACAATCATGATATACATATTTTTAAGTTTGATGTCTAGAATTACAAGTAGTCTATGTAAATCTTTTCCTTGGTTTTGTACTTTTATTACAGGCTGCTTAAGCATGTATTTAAAGAATAAAATGAGTAGAAATGTTACAAGGTAGTGCTGTGTATTTTCCCGTGTCTCTCAGTTTCCTGCCCACACCTGCTCTTTGTGATTTGACTGTTTCCTTAAAGGATACTAACCTCTGTAAATCATCATCTGTCTTAATTTCAAAAACTATTGTTCTAATGTGTTACAAAGAATAACAAAATTAAAGTAAATTTTCATCTCCTTACCCCAAATTGTGTTCCCATACCTCCCAATGAATTGAAGAGTGAAAATTTCTTTCTGCTTCAAGTGTCTTTTGATCTTTGTTGCAACTCTTAGTAAGTCTCTGTTAGTTTTGTATAGCTCCTTCTACAACTTCAATGTTATTTGAGTCTAGTACAGGAGTATAAACACAACCTCCTATTTTGAAGAAGTATGAGGATCTCAGAGAAGCACTGCACGTTATTTCTGCTTGTATGTGTATGTGATACTTACAGTGACTTGGATCATCCTCTCATTAAATAAATAAAGTAACTATAATAAAGGAACATATCCAAATTAATAGAATTCCCTGATTGTGGTGGAGGGATAGTGATTCTGTCCATCCATTTTACATTCCATCCATGTCTCATATGCTCTCTCTCTCTCTCCCCCTCAACCTGATGCTCTCATCAGTAACTGTTATGTTCTCTGCAGGACGATCAGGGCAGTCATAAGTGACTGCCTCTTGGTCTCAGACTCAGGCTGCTGTAGCCTGCTCTCTGAAGCTGGGATCATGATTTTCCGCTTGCAGAAGACAGGCACTAGGAGAGGTTTGGAAGACCTAGAAAGGGAAGGAATTTGTGCCTTATGTTTGATACCTAAATTCCCACCCCTGTGGCACACACAGTTTTTTTCAAATAGTCAAATGGGTATGATGGTCTACTCTAAAGGCATTTTGGAAACATAATTAAGTTCCCAAATCAATTGACATTAAAACAGGGGACTCATCTTTGATCAACCTGGTCTGATCAAGTGAGATTTTCAGAAGGATTAATCTCCTTCTTGGTAAGAGAGATTAAAAGCTGAAGTGGTTTTAATGCAAGGGATATTCCTTATTGATCATATCAAAGTTAAAAGGGACACATGACAAAGAAAAAAGGCATCCCAAGAAGCTAGGAATGTTCTCCAGTTGCCTACCAGCAAAGCAACAGTAACCTCAACCATATGACTCCAAAAAAAAATCAATAGTGCCAATAACCAGTGAATTTGAAAGGTAACTCTGGCCAAAACCTCACTTTCAAATTCCTGAAGCATACCTTTCTGACATCCAGAATATTTATTTACTTATTGTGGTGTTAAGGATTGCACTGAAAGCCTTTGCAGAGGGCTGGGGATACAGCTCAGTGGAATAAGCGCCTGCCTAGCAAGTGCAGGGTCCTGAGTTCAATCCCCAGTACCGCCAAAAAAAAAAAAAGCCTTTGCAGAAGCCACTTCCCCAGCTCTTTGTTTTGAGACAGGGTCTTGCTAAGTGGCTAAATTGCTCAGGATGGGATTCAACTTGTGATCCTCCTGCCTCATGCTTGAAGAGTGTTGGAATTACAAGTGTGTGTACCACCATGTTTGATTAAAATGTTGGACTAATCTACTGGCACTACCGTAAGCTGTCGCATCTCTGGTGATTTACTACACAGCCATAGAAAATCACACCAGCCTCCACACACTGCTTCTGGGTTCCAGCACCGATTGCTTATTCTGCTTCTGCAGAGGTCTGGAGCTCTTGGAGTCCAGGGTATCAGCAGTAGCCATGCAGTGCCCTCTTGTGCTGGAAAGGGTTAATACTGCTTTTAGGTCCAAAGGCACTAAAAGCTGCCCTTCCTCCTGAGCCATTCTTTGTTTCTCTTGAAGAATATCACATTTGACATGAGAAGGGCTATCATTTCTTCTTTGATTTGCCTATAGCTTTCCAGAAATGTAACAAATTTTTCTTATTTTATCCTATCTTTGTTCCTTCATTCCAATTTGAAAGTGTTTTTGGTGTTATTGGGTTCTCACAAGTCCCATGTATGTCACGGGTATCCATACTATTAGACAAGGGTTCCCTTCATAGATCTTTCCCAGTTAAAACCATTTGAGCCCTGGCTTTGGATGGGTTGGCTAATTGGATGGAATTGACCTGTCAATTGGAGTCACACACCTACTATCATGCTTCCCCCTTTTTTTAATGCTTTTTTCTTTTTTCTTTTTTTTTTTTTTTGCGGTACTGGGGATCGAACTCAGGACCTTGTGCTTGCCAGGCAGGCACTTATTCCACTGAGCTATATCCCCAGCCCCTTTCTTTAATTTTTATTTATTTATTTTTTAAACCCATTTTTTTTTTTTTTGGCGGTACTGGGGATTGAACTCAGGACCCTGCGCCTGCTAGGCAGGTGCTTATTCTACTGAGCTATATCACCAGCCCCTCACACCTACTATCATGATCAGTATGTCTTGTGGCTTTATCTCCAGAGCATGCTGCATTTTTTGCAATCTGAATAGGCTGAGACTATTCCAGATCATCAAATGCTGGTTCATTTTAGCATAAGTTTCTCCTTAAATTTATCTTTTTTTCTTCCTCATATTACTAGAAGCATCAAAGAAGATCCAGGTGGCACATTTGACACTCTGCTTGGAGTTTTTCTCCAATAAATTTTATAAAGTGAAAACCAATTTTATTTTCCATTCCACAGCACAATTCATCCAAGCTTTCTGCCATTGTGTAACAAGGACTGCCTTCTCTCCAGTTGCAAACAACATGCGCCCTGTGTCCTCCTGACATCTCCCCAGAAGCATCTTTAATGTCTCTATTCCTTGCCACACCCCGTCATGACTACAGATGCACTCACTGACATCATAAAAGCTTTTTTATGTGCCACATTTTCAGAATCCCCTTTAGTGTGCAAACTTCAGTAGTGAATATCTTTGGAAGGAAGTGTAGATATTTCTAAGCACACATCTAAAGTTTTTCTAGCCTTCACCCATTACCATATCCCAAAGCCACGTTCACACTTTTAGGTACTCATTACAGCCGCTTCCTGCTTCATGTTGTCAACGTCCTTATTAATTTTCTGAAATCATTGAAAACAAATTACTGCAAAGTGAGTGCTTTAAATTCTACTGGAAATCAAGGCTCTGTAGGCCAGGCCATATTCTGTCCAAAGTCTTAAGGGGAGAAGTCTTTCTCACCTCTTCCAGCTTCTGGATGCTTCTGACTTTTTTGACATATACTGGCATGATTCCTGTCCCTCTATCCATTGCACCTGCACTTCCTTTTTACATCTCTGTATCCTCTTTTCTTATATAATGATGCCTATGACCACTGGATTTATCATAAATTCCTTATGACACTGTCTTGGCATCCTTAACTTAGGTATGCAGCAAAATATCCTATTTCTATCACATTCACAGACATCAAAGTTTAGAACTTAGACATCATTTTTTGGAGAACAAAACTGAACCTATGAAAGAAAACCCTATTAATCTTGGCTTAGGTAAGTTTCTCTGGTGGTTTGCATCTTACATGTGGGGTCACATAGTGTTTCTGGGAGAAGGAAGTCATCTATGTGACTCCACTGAGATAGAATCCCTGCAAACTTGTGCCTGCAATTTCGCCTTACACATCTTTTTCCCTTGAAGACTTTAGACTGTATTGTTTCACTTAATACACCCATGAGTGTAGTGGGGAGTATGAGATTTTGTTTGTCTTTTGAGTCTTTCTAGCAAGTCTCTAGCAGGTCTCTGGGGACCCCTGACACCTGTTTCCCAGAAGTCTGTATTGCAGTTCTTCAGGATCCCTTCCTTAACCTCTTAAGTTTTGTGATCTTCAATTCTATTTTCCTACCCCTGAGGTGAATCTGTGCTTTATGCTATTGCCATAGTGTTCTGTTCTGCAACTTGCAGCTCTTCATATTAATTTAAGAATCCTTTACTTCTCTCTGTTCAAAAACCAAGGGTGGGTGATAACGTGTATTCTAAAGGATGCATTACTACCTCTCCCCATCTGCATGCTCTTCCTTGGCCAGTGTTACCTGTGTGGTGGAAATACGCAAGTCTATACTTCTAGCTCAGACTCTATGCTCTTCTGTGTGTAACATTCAACTAAGCTGGGCACCTCCACTTGCTTGTTGGGTGATAACCTGCTCTCAGTTTATTGTCTCAACTGCAAATCAAGTGCTTCCTCTGTATTCTTCCCTCCGCCACATCTAATTACTTTTTCCTTTATTTCAACCTCTTAGTTTCTCCTGTGTCTGTATTGATTTTCCTCTTTCCCTCTGGCATGAAAGACAGTTTATTGCAAAAAAGAGAATAAGAGTTGAAATGAGACAGATGTGGGTCCAGTCTCTCTCTCTGATTTTATGACTATTGAGACTCCAGGCAAAATGCCATGTGATCACTCCTCCCCAGTTTCCTATTGCAAAATGATGCCACTTCTGTTCTCCCAAAACTGTTTTGAGTGGATCAAAGTGAATGGGTGTGAATTACCTAGAACTTTTAGAGCAGTGCACCTTGACTGAACATTGGACATTCAAATATTAATTTTATTCTCCTCTTTTATTGCCATGGTGCACTTTCACATGGGTTATTATAATAGTCTCTTAGCAGCTTTTACCCTTTTCTTTTTTTTTTTTTTACTGATTATGCATCCACAGTCCTTCCAAAGATATCATTTGCAGACATTGCTTTATGATATGCTTCTACTTAAGTGACTCCAGTGACTTCTGATAGCTCACAGAATGAAATTCAATCATATTAGCCTGACAAGCAGGGTTTTTCTTGACCTGGACTCAGGATTATCCAGCTTCAGCATCCTTTGCTCTCCAGATAGACTGCATTTCACCCGTGTCATTGCCTTACCCATACAGATTGCTCTGTTCCCAAATGCTGTCCTTTGCTGCCTGTTCCAGCTACCTCCCACCCTCACCTCCTACCCTTCACTTAGGAAGTCCTAGCTGTCATTTCAGGCTCAGCTCAAGCTGTTTTTGACAATGAAGTTTTGGTCCTTCAATACAAATACCCACCATCCTCCTCCTTGAAGTTCTCTATTGGAAATGAAGGAGCTTTAGAAACAAGGAATAATAATCGCATGTGCAAATACAACTACTTTACCTTCGGGTAAAGTACCTTCTGTTGTCTGACATCTCTGGGGAGCTGTGACGTATACATGGCTTAAAAGTAGCATAAGAGGGCTTCTTACTTCATGTGTGGAATCTAGAGCACCCGAAGTGGCAGAGTAGATGGGTGGATGAATATGACTGCGTTTCCAGGTTCCTCTGAGACAAGAGGAGGCAACAGACGGGCTAAGGAAGCACGATGATACCAGTATTGCAGCTAAGGAACTGCGCCACGAGAAAGCAGGTGGGATTTTACTGGTGAGGTTAACAAGGTCTTCTTTGGAAGGTTTCTGAGACCTGACTAGAGAGAGTAGCTTGGACTGAAATTTTCCTCCTTTCCTAGGGGCAAAGAGGAAAATATGAAGACACAAATATTCTACAAAAACACTGCCCCATGACCTCTTTTGAAGGGAAAGTCGTTCCTTTCTTAGGTGGCTCAAAGGCATTTGCTGTAGTGCTCCTGCTCTGCTTCTCACACTTTGCGCCCAGCTCTGGTCTTGTACTTGCCTACAATTCTACATACCTATGAGGTCGGGAGCTGGTAAGATGGTTATCATTTTAGTAAGAATGAATGTTTTCCCATTTTTCTGTTTTTTCTGATCCCAGTTCTATTTAATTAAGTAATCAAGAAATATTTGTTGAATTCATAAACTGATTTTGAAGTTTCAGGCACGACCACCTGAAATTGCTTTGCCTTTTTATCATTTTTCTTTTCTTCTTGACAAGTGTAAAACAAACATTGAGACCCACCATTTCTAGCCTATTTAGTTACTGAGTTGAAACATTTCAGATGTTCTTATTATGTACGAAACAGGACTTCGGAATATTCATTCTGACATTGCCTGAATAGGAAGCTCTGCTTACCAAGAAGGTCTAATGCCTTGGAAATTAGATAATTCACATTCCATCATAAAAATGTCTTACAGTCCAACTTTATAATAGTCAATTTAGCAAAGGTTAAAAGATTAAAGTTTTTGCATTCAGAAGTAGTTCATTTTCTAGGAGGAGACCCTTAGTAATTTGGAGAGGGAGATGTTTTATCACAACTGTTAATTCTGGGAAGGTGTTGGCACTCCTTTTATGTGAGTTATAGTTGAAAGGTATGTTGTTGAGACTGACTTTGAAGGAATCCATTTTTCTGAACCAAGGGAGATGGAAAATTGATCGGTTTTTCTCTAAGAGGGCAGGTATTCAGTTTTTTAAAGCAAGCATGCCAAAGAAAAAGCAGGACCCAGCAGAAAGCCTTGTAGTTCAGGAAATATTTATGTATAGCTGAGAGGAGTTGCAGGGAATTTAGATGAGAATTACCTTGTGCTATGCACTGAATTGTGTCCCCCACATGTCTTATGTTGAAGTTTTAACCTCCATTGTGACTATTCTAGGAGATAGGGGTTTTAAAAAGAGATAAAAGGGTTAAATGAGAGTGAGATCCAGTTCTGATAAATTTGGTGGCCTTAGAAGAAGAGGGTATCCTCTGTGTGTCTCTTTCTCCCTTTAACTTTCCCGCTCTTCCTCTGTGTCTTTCTTTCTCTTCCTTCCTCTCTCTCTCATTTCATGCTCCTATCAATAAGAGTTCATGTTGACACAAGGTGAGAAGGTGAACTCTACAAGCCAGGAAGTGAGCCCTCCTAGGACCCTGAACTGCCTGAAAATAAATTTGAATCTCCAGAACTGTGAGGTCATAAATTACTTTGCTGAAGCCATCCAGTCCATGATATTTTATTATGGCAGCCTGAGCCGATGAGAGCTGCCTGGGTGAATGACTGAGCATACATATATCTCTGAAGACATTTGATGAGTCGGTTAGAGTGAAAAGTAGTTTTGTCTAGAAGACAGTAAGATTGTTGGGTTCCATGTCAAGAACAGGACGCTCTGACTTTATAGTAAGAATGGATTTCTCATATCCATTTCTTAATTGTGCATATTCTTCTTTCCTATTCTTTACCTGTTTAAATCCTAAGGCTCACTCTAATAATTTCTACTTCCTCTCTTGTGATCTGTGTGGCTGAGTGAGTAACCCCTCCTCAGGGCTATCATACTGTGTTGCTCAATCTTTAAATGTTGATTATCCATGTGCTCATCTCTTTATGAAGCACATCATAAGCCACAATAACTGGGAGAGAGCATTCCATATAAGGATTTTGTTCTTTATTTCTGATACTTATAATTTGTGTTTTATTAGATCGTAATTTTCATCCGTGATTAATTCCTCCTATATATTTATGAAAGTTCTCAAATTTTTTGTGTATTGAGGCTGGAGAATATAGAGTAAAATAGCCATTGTACTAAATAATCTAATAATGCTTATAAAACGGCTATAAAAGTGACAAACATCTTCAAAATCAATTTGTATACACTGGGGATTGTTTCAGTGTTTCAGTTAAGCTTCATAAAAATCCTATAAGTAAGGACTATTGTTTTCCTGTTTTCCACATGAGAAAACTACATATGAAGAGTTAAGTAACTCCCAAGTCTAGTGGCTCATCTAGTGGTTAAATCTGGGTTATTTAACTCCAAATATTCTTCTCCCTTAGCACTCCTACTGTACTGGCTTCCTATTGCTCTTGTGACAAGTTATCACAATCTCAGTCAATTAAAATAACACAAATTTAATGTCTTATACTTTGGAGGTCAGACATCCAAAATAAGGTTTAGTGGCTACAATCAGTGCTGACAGGGCTGCGTTTCTTTCTGGAGGTTCCAAAAGTGAGTTTGTTCCTCTGGCTTTTCTACCTCCTAGCAGCTGCCTGCATCCCTTGGTTCGTGGCACTCTTCTGACTTCAGCCAAGCAGTGGTATTGTCTTTCTCAAGCATACTCTTCCTCTCATTGCTTCTATTTTCCTTGTTTAAGGGCTTTTATAAACTACATTGAGCTCCCCTAGATAATCTTGTTTGAGTTCATCCTTCACTATATAATCTAATATATTCCTAGGTTCCTGGAATTAGAATCTAAGTATCATGCGTGAGTGGGCACATTCTACTTATCATAACTAAGTTCTGTGAAGCTTGAAAACACTTTCTGAACACTTATGAGGCACCAGATACTATGCTGGGTGCTGGGGTACAAACAAGAACCAAACACAATTCATTACTATCACATAATATTCATCTAGCGTTTTAAGTGGTAATGCTGAGTCACTGTCAGAGATTATGTTGTTTTTCTGACAGCGTGAGTCAGCTCCCCAAAGAAACTTGCTGCTCGTTATGTTCAATCCTACGTAATTTCTTGGTTATATCCAAAATCAAAGTTTGAGTGCTGAACTTCATGGGAATCGAGCAGATCCTCACTGTGTCCTGTATTATGTAAGCTAGGGAGTTAAACAAAGATTGAAGAAAAATCAATGACTTCAGTGCATTGTTATGTATGTTAGCATTTCCTTTCATGTTATATTGTTTACAGTTCTTAGGACCAGTAAAGAGGTAAAACAAGTACTATGTGATTTGAAGATAATGACGATGGAAAATTGTATCTCATGGAAAATGTAATTCTATTACAGAGCTCCACTGTATGAATCATTCAGGTCCCCAAGACTCTTCCGACTTAGTTGAACACAGCTGTGAGAAGGAGTTAGTTTAAATTATAGACAATCTATTTCTATTGCTCTTATGATTGCAAGGTAAACATTTATTTTGCTTCATAAATGTTGTGTGTAGTTCTTTTATCTTTCCATTAGATTATATGCCTCTTAAGCACCTAAAACTGGTACTTCTACATATTCTAACAGGAAGTGTGTGGTGACTACTGAACGTTAATTGCTATTAGAACTCCCCTCTCAAATCTACTTCTCCCTTGCTAATGCAGAGGGTAAATGCTGAAAACCAAGTTCCCCTGGACAGGAAGGCAGAAGAAAGATGGGTAGAAGATACACAGTTCCACAGAGGAGATGTCTTTACTCCTGGGCCCTATAGAGACACGCAGCAGTATTTCAGAGTAAAAGTCAACAGTGGCCAAACCAAGAACCAGGGCCAAAGGCTGATGATCAACTTGGAAAGAGATGTACAGTAGGTGAGAGAGACGTACAGCAAGAACTAGTAGGTCCAGAAATTCACGTGGAAGGTGGTCCTCACTGAAAACATACAACATATGCAATTGTTGAATTGAGTTACTACCATTGTGTACAGAAGCAATGATACATTTGCAGATCCAGAAGCATAGATAATAAAGGCTAATCATAAAATAATCGATATTGTTAGAAATTATGTATTTAAATTTGAGTAAATAAGGCCATCTGGCTGGATGCCCTGAGAATATTCCTGTCACACGTTTGCCCTGTTTGTGGGAGGACTGGCAAGGACACACAGGGCTGAATTCATTCTGATATCCGCTCTCTCACCCAAGTGGCATCTGAGTCTTTCTGCAGGACAGAATCTCATAGTTCCATAAATATTCAGATAATTTTTATACTTATGTGTCACACTGAGAAGTTGAAATATCTAGTTTTGGGCTTCCTGCTTGGATCTGCAGGCTCTCTAGATAGGAAGAAACCTCCTTTCATTCCTTGAAATGAAATCACTGAGCACTGCAAGATGAATGTATGACTGTTGAATAAAGAATTTCTATCACTTTCTCCAGCTAACTGATTTTATACCACTTGCCACACTGTTACTAGAAATGCTTCTGCTTGATTTAGGATGAGTAGAGGGAGAAGGAATGAAAACAGCACCAAGACTACTGGCTTGGGCCAGGGAAATAAGCTCAGAGGCACAAGTGTCTCCCCATCAAGCACAAGCAAGGTCCTGAGTTCAATTCCCATTACCAAAAAAAAAAAAAAAAAAAGGATATGGCTTGCTTTTCTATGAGATAGTCCTTCCCTTTTTCCTTTTTACTCCTTTATCTTTTTTGTTTTAAAGAAAGATATGCCCAACTAGGATCTGCTGGGGAGGCCTTCTTCATTCTAGCTCTCTCTGAGTGTATAGTCTCATAGTCGTTACCAGCCTGTTCTTTACTGGTGGGCACGAGGCTGTACTTTAAGGGTACCGAACAGCTTCCTAAGCAATTAGGTGTGGTCATATGAATAAATTTTGATCACTGAAAAGTGAATATAATCAATGTACTCAAATTCTACATCATTCTTTAAAACAAATTTGCAGGCCTTGGGTACTGTTTTTCCCATTTGCACGGCACAGTCTTGACTGGGTTCATGCTGATCTTCATGGTGGAAAGCACTATTGATTGAACGACTCAGAAGCTACTTTCTGGGGATGCAGGAATGTAGCACCAAGCATGGTCCCTGTGTAGCACTGAGGAACAGAGTGTGCCTACCCCCTTGGACTCTTATAACACAGAGAAATGGATGTGTATTCATTTGAATTAGCATACGATGAGATTTTATTATAGCAGCTTAGACTTCATCCTTATAATACATTGACTGAGAAGTAAGTAGAATCACTCTTCCTAACTCCAAGGCTCTTGCCTTTATTACAATTAGACATCTGGAAAGAAATGGAAACAAAGTCTTGAGGAATCAATTGCTGAGGGTGAGAATCAGAAAAATCTCACGTCTTCCTGAATGTGTGAGAGTCAAGGTGTCTGAAAATGTCAAAAGGAGCTGTGAAAAGCATCTATAATAAAATTCTACGTAGGCTTTGCAAAAATATAGGAAGCATAAAGGTACGTTAGGTTCTCTTTTATGAGCTACATGTTCATTTCAGAGAAGGTTGAGAACAACTTCCTCAGAATGTACTCTGGTAAATGTTTCAAAGACATACAAAAGGAGAAAATTCTAAATGTGTTTTTGAAATGTGTTTTGGTATTGGCTGTTCAACTGCAATTTAGAGGATCTAACATTTTGTGTCATTGTCTTGAAGATAAATTGTGTTTTTTCACAGAGTATAGATTATCATAAGAATGCAAAATAATACATTTGTGTGTACTGCCTCATGGGCTCTTATTTTATTTATTGGCAGAGAGTGTGAAAATGGTCCAATAGTCTAAGAAATTTTAAGGGATGAAAAGTCAAAACGATTTTAAACAATCTCAGTTGATTTTGCTTTCTGCTGTTATGTGCCGTTGGTGTTTGCAGTTTTTTCCTGACTAGATTATATTTCTTGAGGTCAGGGTATTAGGTATCACATCCAAAATATTTCTAAGAGTGCAGTCTCTTTCTTCCATGAAAAATGCACTAAACAACAAATTTCCCATAATCATCAGACAACTATGTTAAGTAAAGGCCTAGAACTATCTAGTACTCTAAGTATAAACCACAGATATCCTGCAGGAGAATTGGTTTATTAGAACGGTTTAATATAAAAGCACAAAGGGAAAGTTCTTAGTATACAGCTCTGCTTTCTGAAATAAGTTCTGATAGAGTTTGTTATACAATTCCATGTTCAAAATGACAGCTTCGTTCTATTTTTTTAAATGTAGATTTCTTTCTGTGTGTAGGTGCTATAAAGTATTCTGGGAGCTATTTTACTAAAAATAAGGCATCTGTGTCAATAATGAATACTCATTGCACAATCTAATATCATTTGCACCTGCAAAGGTTCAAGAAGGTAACTTTAGGTGAAATGAAAACCTGTTTTATATAATTGAATGAGATATCTTCTAAAGTTTTATCTATTAAACAAGCTAGGCTCTTCTTAATAAGTCACAGGTTAGGCACTGTGATAAAATGCAGACGTACAAGTACAATACATAGGATTCATCATGGTAATAGCTGCTTCAATCTACAAGTTCTCTGTAGAACTCTCCTGGCGATGGATTACCCACCTGTGACATTTTGGTATTTGTGCAAACATGTAGGTTATCCTTCTCATGTCTCTTCTGATCCCCATTTCCTCTGACCGTGTACAAATGACTACTTTATGCCATACCCTTGCTGTGGATTAGTTTAGTTTTGTTTTTCCCAGTCTTTTTAGACTTCTAAGTCTCCTAAATGAAATGACTGCACTTTGGTCTTAGGCCACGATGTTTATCTGTAGAAACCTAACACAGATCATCTCAGAGAACCTAATTGTAGGTTATTCTGTAAGTAAAGTAAATGTGAAGTAGATACATAAGATGGTATTGAGAAAATTGTGTTTCCAGTCCAAAAGGCCAGAATGAAGGAACCACACTCTCTCCTCTTTAATGTGTTTGTAAAAAAATGGAGATTTCAAAGAAGAAAAAAACCAGAGATTGGAATAATTAGTAATGAAGTTTATAATGTTCTTTAATTATTAGACATATTTTAATACACTGATTTCCACATTAAAAGTCTTGATGAAGATTTTCATGTGCAAATGTATCCTAGTCTTTCAGTAGGATGCTTAAAACATTTTCACATAGACTTAGTTTTCAGGAGATAGGCACAAGGAAATGAAAAAAAAATTCTGAAATTTCAGGTGACTCAGATTGGCTCTGCCATACACTAAATTCCTTTGGCCATCAAGCAGGAAAGAGTTGGAGACACAGGCTGGAGAGTAAGAGAACCTTTAGTCTGACACCTGTGCTTTCAATGAGTCTTCAAAAGAAAAAAAAAGCAGGTGTTGCAGGATGTGGGTCATAGAGACTGTGGCAACATGCATGTGTGACTCCAAAGTGAGTGTTTAAAGCATTCTTTATTTTATGGAAAAGGAAACAAAATTTCATAACAAAATAATAGGAGAATAACAATAATTAATATATTGCATATTGTTATTTTCAAAATAATTACTCAGAGTACAAGATGTAGGCATAAAGATTTCTATAAGTGATATTAGCATAAATCTTTCTTTTTAATGAACTAAGAGAAACTAGTAGTATAACTTCCTTGAAATATTTTTCCTTTTCCTTTCCTTTTCCCTTTCCCATACCCTAGTTCCACTTTCTTTAGGAATAATTTCTTCCCATTTCACAATCTCTATTGTACATTTTGGATGTAATTACTCTTTCAGTTTCTCACACTAGGGAAGCAATATGCTGAGGTTTACACATGTGAGTCTGCTTTATTTCACTTAAGAGTATGGTCTCAAGTTGCATCCATTTATCTATAAATGTCTCAAGTTTATCCTTCTTTATGGCTGGGTAGTATTTCATTGTATAGAAGGCCACATCTTATCTCAAACATACAAAGAACTGAAAAAATCAGACTCCACAAATTCAAAGGCCCAATCCAAAAACAGGCATCTGAAATGGGTATGCACTTCTCAGATGAAGAAACTCAAATGGCAAATACATGAAAAAATGTCCCATATCCTTGGTCATCCTAGAGATGCAAATTAAAACAGCATTCCAGAAAGAATGGCTATCATCAAGAAATCAACCAGTAACAAGTGTAGGAAAGGCTGTGGGGAAAAAGGAACTCTTCTCCACTGTTGGTGGCAACGCAGACTGGTATAATCACTGTGGAAATCAGTACGGAGATTCCTCAAAAAACTAAGATTAGAGTTCCCATTCAACCTAGTTATTCTCCTTGTGGGTATCTTTCTAGAAGAATTAAAAACACCATACCATGGTGATATGTGTGCACCCACGTTTATGAAAGCACAATTTGTAACAGCTAAATCTTGGAAACAAATCAAATGCCTCTCAACCAAGGAATAGATAAGAAAGTGAGTGTTTGAAAGGAGTCATTATTGTCTTTAGAGGGAACCTCATTCTTGTGCCTTTACCTACTATGATAGTATGGGACGACCATTCATGAGAGCATGTGCTACAAAGACTGTAAAAATAGATATTGACTTATGGGCCAATTTTACAAAGATGGAGGTATGAACCAAGATCCCTGGAGGTTCCAGTGATAATGTCTGTGAAGTGGCTGATGGGAGATGAGTGTGTTCTGGTTAGAACATCTTACCTTGACAAGGTTGGATGCTTGGCAGCTACTCTGCCTGAGAAACATTCTCTTCCCAATAGAGATGCATGCATTAGCTGGTCTGGGGCCATTGTGTTTTCAAGTCTTCACGGCTTAGCTGGGTTAAGGCTCTCCCCACTATGTCAGAAAGACCACAGCTTGGTGGAAACTGTCTAGATCTTAGTCTTGATGCCAGCTCCCTGCTTCATGGCTTCATGAAGTGGCACTGCAGGTAATGGTGACACTGATTGCTAGAATAAGAGGTATTTTGTGTTGAGCACTGTGCTAGCCCAGATAAATTTCTTTTAACCTTTGTAGAGGAGGAGAAGAAACCTTAGAAACATTATATAAGTTGTGCTTTAGCACAGAGAGAAATAAGCACAAGAGGTATTCAGAGTTTCTGCTCTTGATTTTTCTCTTCTTTTTAGTCATGATCTTATTACAGCCCCAGGAAAATTGCCCTTCTCATGGGGCTGTCTTTAGTCTTCTAGAATTCTCATAGGAAATTACTCGAACATTGGTTTAAAGTATCAGATATATATTCTGTCACGGTTATGGAGGCTGGATACGCATATCATGGTGCTGGTTAGCTTGGTTCCTTCTGGGAACTTTTGAAGAGAATCTGTTCCTTTCCTCTCTCCTAGCTTCTGTTGGTGGCAGGGAATCATTTGCATGTCTTCACTTTCTTCAGGGTCGCACTCACTCTGGCCTCTACTGTCACTGAACTCTCTCCCTCTGAGTTTCTTTGTCTTTGTGTGTACATGTGGGCATTAGTCACTGTACTAAGGTACACTCTAGCTAGGTGTGATTCATGTTAACTTGATTTATCCAAGACCCATATACCCAACTCAGGTCAAATTCACAGATATAGGGATGGGAAGTTAGAACTACAACAGTTTTTGAGGGATACAATTCAACCACAACACTTTTATTTCCTAGTGCTCTTTAAATGACTCACAGCAATGTTTTTTCCTACACAGTCTTTTCCTACCTTTCCTACACAGTAATGTTTCCCCCCAGAAACTCAGCCATAGAAAATAAATGCCCAAAAGCAGCCTCTGCCATCATCTTGGTAATATGAGCATAGCTTGAAGCAAGGGTGTGGGTTAGGAGCCTGGCTTCTTAGAATGGAAAGTGGAGCAGAACACAGAGCAACATCACCACGCTTTCTCCTGCCACTGTGAAGGGATGATATTTTGAGTGATTGCTTAGCACTGCCTTCAGAGAGTCTCAATAAAGGGTGCCTTCCTCTCCAACCATGCAGCAGAGATAACGTAAGAGCTCACGTCAGATGTTTTTCCCTCTGCCTATTGATAGACCACATTATTTGTGAGCATGTCATCCTTCCTTGGAAAATGGGTGTTGCACTAAGTCCTCATCTACAAATATATTCGCTCATGTTCAATGATGGGCAAAGGAGAATTGCTTGGAATCAAGGGTCCTGCTCAACTCAGCACAGAGAGGATAAGCGATAAGGTTTGAGGAAATGTAGGCATGTTAGGTTATTATTTAGAAAAAGACTAGAGAAATGTCACTTCTAATTGCTACTAATGCAGTAAAACATAGTCACTGATTAAGGAATCCAAGCAGAGAAGACTCTTTTGGGTCCAGATGGTGAGAGGTAAGGAGATGATGTGTATCGAAACACCATCTGTATTTTTGAGAACACTGACACCATACTCCAATATCCAAGGGGAACCTGTGTGGATTTCTGCTTGTTCTAATTGCTGCAGTACCTGAAATGTATTCACAGCCTTTCCATCTGCACCACATTTCCGACGCCTGCCATGCATCATTTGACAATCTGCAGTGCTATGCTCTTTCTATGACCCTGTCTTTCCCACTGCATCATTTAGCTCCCATATGTTCGGCCACAAACGCTTTCCGAGTCATTCACTTAGTGACCCAGGGCAGAGTTACCTATCTCCCACCAGGGAATGAGTCATCATATCATGAAGGCCACAGAGCAAAAGAGACATTTGTCAACAGATTCTGTGTGTTGTAGCTGATGAGTTCAAATGTAGGACAGCACACAGACTTACTGGTGCATGATAGATGAGTGAATTTTTGATAGGAAATGTTAAGCATCTTCAGAATCTTAAACAATAAGGAAAAGGAAAGGTAAATTGTTATTGTCAAACAGCCTCTGTGGGATCACCATTTAATAATCAAAGCTGTTCCCTCTGCCTGTATTACTGCCTGAGAAATACACAAGGCGAGAGGACTCTTGAGTCACTGAGGCAAATTCTGGATTTGCCCTTTCATCTCAGCATTTCTGGATTAGGACTGGCTTAGAAATAATTTTCAAGGGAGACAATTTATTTCCAGTTTTCTTACCTTTCTTGGCTCCACACATTAAAATTCATCTTCTCTTCACTCTCCTACCTGTCAAGCTTTAATTAAGTGAATCCTCCTTCAAATGATTGTAGAAAAATTGATAAATACAGATAAGCAAATGAAAGTAAATAGTCTATGATGCCACTGCTGGCATAGCAACTAGATTCCACTACAAAGGTATTAGAGTGGTTTAAATTCCAAACGTGAGAGCGTTGGATGCTGGGAAAGATGTAGAGCAATAGGACTTTCCATTCATTTCTGAGATCTCTAGAAGGCTAAATATGTTCTTATCATATGATACAGAAAACATCCCCTTAGGTTTATATCCAAAGGACTTGAAACCATAGACTGAAACAACAACAAACAAAAATGTGTATAGTGGGTTTATTCACTGATTACCAAACCCAAAGGTCATAAGGGTATCACTTAGAAGTTGAATAGATGAACAAATGATTACACTGTAAAAACATTATCCAGACAATGCACATGGTACACTGATGAAAAGAAATGAAGCACTACGCCATGAAAATGCATAGAGCAACCTTACATGCATG
Source organism: Dinomys branickii (assembly GCA_004027595.1). NCBI lineage: Eukaryota > Metazoa > Chordata > Mammalia > Rodentia > Dinomyidae > Dinomys > Dinomys branickii. The sequence goes on from PVLD010009312.1 coordinate 44,279, forward strand.
TTCTCAAGTGAAAGAAGTTAGTGTGAAAGGACTGCTTACTCTGTGGTTCCAGCTCTGTGACGTTCTGGGAAAGGTATGTGAAGTAAACTCAGCTGTAGATGAGACCCAGGTGGTGACCTGCAGATGGAACCAGATGAACTCAATAAAACTCAGTCAAGACCAGACCAACTTCAGCTGACTCCTGGATACTTGTATAAGAAAAAAAAATTGCTGGTAGTGAATCATCTAGAGATTGTTTGTTATGCAGCATTATCATAACAAAAACAATCCAGTATAAAAACTGTTCTCCATACTCTAGACAGCCACTAAGTCTACTTCAGTTGTCAGTTTTAGATTTACAGAAATATTGTCTGTACAGCACGGAGAGTCTCCAATATCCCTACTGCACACATAGTTTCTATTATCAATATCTTACATTACTGTAGCACAATTGCGGTAGTAGATGAATACTGACAATTATTCTTGAAAATCTAGTTTATATTAAGATTTGTACCTTATGAGTACAATTCTGAGGGAAATGAGCTAAAAGCCACAATGTCCTGGATTAACCACTGTATTGTTATACAAAGTATTTTCTTTCCTTAAAAAATATGAAAACAATATGCAATATTAGAACCATTGTTGAACTCCTGCTATTTGGTATGGTGAAGCTCTGCATCATTTCTAATGTTATTTTTTATTTTTATTTTTGCTTGTTACTGTCTTTGATGGTTTGATCAGTTTTACATTCTTATGTCTAATGGACTGAGCAACTTCGCTAAGATAACAGTATGTAAGATAGCAACCAATGTAAATTTCTACCATTTTGTCTTGAGGTCATGGGTCACTTTTGCTGTTTTTGTGTTGTTTTGATTTTGTCTTCGTTGTTGTTTCATCAGTGTTTTAATTGAAACGATCCCTCATGTTTCACTTATTCATCTCTTTCTTCCCAAATTTCTGGTGACTACTTCTCTTTTTAGTATTTGTATATTTTAAGTCTTCTAAAAAATAAATTCTGTTACTTAAAACAAACTCATTTGACTTTGACCTCCTACCACCATGAGAGGTTGTTTTAGTTTTCTCACTTTCCTCTCCTCTCATGATCCGTTTCTTCTCTATCCCTGTTGAATCGCCATGCAAAACACCAATGACTACGATGTTGTATCATTAGCAGTTTTATGTATTGTGATTACTCTTTGTTTCTTGTACAACTGTTCATTTTTCTGCTTTAACTATAATTTCTCTTTAACAAGAACTGAAAACACCTCTAATTATACTCAAAAAAGACTGAAGACTGCTAGTTGATTTTTTTTTGAATCCATAATTCTTTGGAGACCTCTGTTTCCTTGCTTCAATCTGGATTGATTTCTTTGCAGACATTTTGCTTCCATTGCCTTCCCCCTCCCCTCCTTGCTCTACCCTTCATTATCAAACCCAGAGTACCTTTTGCCTCGCTCTTTACTTGGATATTCTATTCCCTGAATCCCGAATCTTTTTCTTCGTAATGCCTCTCTACTGCATTCACTCAGACCGAGTAGAATTCCATTTCCCAGAATTCCACTTCCTACCCTTACAGGATCCTGGATTAGCACTGGCTGTGGCAGACATGTTGCTCAGGGTTTGGAGGATGGAAGTGAAGCAGGAGCAAGGATCCTTCTCCTTGGAGAGCAGGTGCAGGGTACCAGGCACAGTGGAGATAAGGCTGTGTCTGCCATTCTCATACTGTAGCAGATACAGACTTACCTACACGAGGTGGAGCAGCACCTGGCACCATCCATCCTCCAGTTCCTTGAGGACTCTTCCTTCGGCTTCTCTGAGTTCTGGGTCAGGGGTTGTGTGGCTTCACAGAACAATATACCAGTTTCTGTGTGTCACCCAGTAACTGAGCTGGAAGGTGCCAAACTACAGATGCGGGTCCCTTGCTGGCTTTGATTCATCATCAGTGGGCCCAGCTGTCCTCATGTCCCACTTACCCACATGGTCTCCATTTCTCTCATTTACATCCAGATTTTCTCCCCAGTGTTTTGTCTGGTTCATCTATCGTGACTTCAGGCATCACCCTGGTTAATTAGACACTAGGATATTAGTATCTAAAGGGTTAGCTAATCTTTGAGTCTTTTTTTCTGTATCATACAGAATATTTCTCATTTTCTGATCATATTCTAAATGATGCACTAATTTTTGTGGAGTGCTGAAGTGATTTATAGGGTGATGATGCACAACATATAAATTCTGAAACATTTTGCCTGTCCATATACACGTGTCCCATTATCTTCATATTAAAGGATAGTTAGCTGGACTTGGAATATTTTATTAGGAACTTCTTATCATAGAATGAATTTATTTATTTATTTAATTGGTGCCTTAGTCTATGGAATTTAAAGATAGCACCATATTACCTTTGGTGCCAAATGTTTCTGTTGAGAATCTGATATTCTAACTCTCTGTATGTGTCACTTTTTTCATCTCCAAAAGTTTTAAGGATGTACATTTTGCCTCTGAAGTTCATCACTTGGAGCGTAATTGGAAGTGCTTGTCTTTTCTTCATCATAATAGATATTTAGTGATGTTTTGCAAACCAGAAACTCATGTTCTTCAGTTCTGAAGCGTTTCCTTTTGTTGTTGTTGATAATCTCCTCTCTTCTTGTGGTTCTCCACTCCCTAATGAGAAATTACAGCTCCCAAATTAATTCTGTAATCTTTTATTATTATGCCTCATAAGAGGGTTCTTGAAGTACTTTGTTTGTCTTTTCCCCTGAACTGTCTATTTACACAGTTATATCTTTAGGTTTTAAGGGCCATTCTTTGAACAAGACTTTGACTTTTGTTCTTCTTTACAAGGTGCAATGTTTTCTCCCATTCCTGTTAAAACACTGAAGAATAGATATAGACAGACAGATCAATAGATTCTGCCAAAAATGTATACATCAGGAAAAGAAAAACTTGCATAAATATTTTAATACTAAATTTATTGACACAACATAGGATTAACACAAGTTAACTTTAGCCTCTGCAATTACAAGAGGTGCTCAAAATGGTGGCTATTAAATTCTGGACATTATTAGTGTGACAAACTGCTGAAGTGTGTACAAACTTTGAAGGAAAGCTTCCTTTCTTTTTTCTGCTTTGTATTAATGTTTTCATGACAGAATATTTCCCCAGAAGCAATGTTTGCTTGTTTTTTTGTTTTGCAGTAACCCAGGGCTTTTGCACTGAGCTATATCCTCAGACCTCTTTATTTGTTTATCCTTAATCTTGAGATAGGGTGTTACTAAGTTCTTGAGTGGCCTAGCCTGGAATCAAACCTGCAATTCTCCTGCCTCTGCCTCCAAGTGCTGGGGTTACAGTGTTTCTTGATTACCGGTACTTCCAGCCCTATACTATTCAACATAGTAGTACCTGAAATTTCCACTACTGTGTTCAGTGTGACATCTGACATTCGTAACTACAACTTTAAAAGACCATATCAATATGAAAATGTTATTGAAATCATTGAAAGAAAGTGTCCCCCTAAAGCCCATGAGGTATTAGCTTGGTGGCCAGCCAGTTGTGCTATTGGGAGGTCAGGGCTTGCAGTGTAGTGGTAGGAAATCAGTCATCTGAGGCGTGCCCCTGAGGGGGACTGAGGAGCACCATTCAGTCCTCCTGTCTCTCTTTGCTTCCCTGACACCAGAAGATGAGCTGCTCCTCTGACACATACTTCCCACCATGCATTGGGTTGCCACAGATGCAGAATAACCATGAATTGAAACTTCTGAAACCATAAGTGAAAATAAATTTTTTAAAGTTGATTTTAAGTTGATCAACTTAATCTTGATATTCTATCTCAGTGACACCTGTTTTATAACTCAAATATATACACAGATTTTCTTTTATTTAAAACTCATAAACCACAATTATAGAATGCATTGAGCCAAAATATGACATATGGTAAATCATGTTATAGCCCAGAGTACAAAAAGCCAGCACAATCTCTAATATTGGTGGAATTACTAAAAATGCAAGAGTATTAACAAATAATTGGGAGTTAAAATAGTTAAAAACAGCGGCCATGTAAATGTGGGTGATAACGTGGAAGGAATAATATTAGAAGTCAGCACGTTTGAGATGCTAAAACAGACACTTATTCAAGTATAAAATCTTAGAATCCAGCCAATTTTTATGCAGAACCAACTCACATGTAGTGTTATAAGTACTATGCAAGCCAACCTAACTCACTTAAGCCAACATACTTAAGCCACTATAAACACTGTACAGCTATGTTATTTTACTAGTAAACTATATAACAGTATTAGAGTTTAGATAAATGGTATGAAAATATCACAGTTCCACAAAGCATTAAATAGGCATTGGTAGGTTTGTCTAAAAATGTATTTACCGGTGTAGGCAAGAACTTTTTGAACAGAGCCCCAACTGCACAAGAAACAACATCAAGAATTAACAAATTGAATTATGTAAAAATTAGAAAGCTTCTGTACAGAAAGGAAACAACCAACAGAGTGAAAAAGCAGCCTACAGGGTGGGGAAACCTTTTGCCAGGTATTCTTCAGAGGACTAATATCTAGACTATATAAAGAATTTAAAAAGTTAGATACTCCACATAAAAGACTCAATAAGAAATGGGCAACTGAAATGAATAAACACTTCCCTGAAAAAGTACAAATGGACAATAAATACATGAAAACATGCTCACTGTCTCTAGGCATTAGAACAATACCAGGGAACTAATCCATGAAGGGGGCCCCAACTCCCTGGATCGCTGAACCTAAATTACCTCCCAGGCCCCATCTCCAGATACTATGGCAGTAGGAGACAGGGTTGCAGCAACATGAATTCGGGGTAGAGAGGAACACAATTCAGTCCACGGATGTGAGTGTCCAAGTTTACCTAACTCCTGTGGGCTCAGTAGAGCATCTCGTTCCTCCCCTCCATCTGCTCATCTTAGTCTCTGCGCAGAGCGCGTTATATTGCTGACCCGTGACAGAGCAGCAGTCACACCCATGCTGGGTATGAGAAGCGAGGAGCAGTCCGATTGCTCCCTGACAGCCTCTTACCTTCTTTATTTTTACCACCTACCCTCACCGAGGCTTTTGGTGCTGCTCTGCGCCTCTGATGCACTTTCGGCCTCTCTGTAGTTCTTCTCATTGGGATTTTCTCCGTAAGCTCCATGAGGGCACAGTTGTTGCCTCCTCTGTTTGCTGCTCTGCTGTTAAAGAGAGGGTGGAATGGAGTAGGTGCTCAGTAAGTAATTAGCAAATGCCAAACGTGAGTGCTGTACTTCATTTGATACTCTGTGGTAGCATTTATTACTCTGTTATATCAGCCTCTATTTCGCTCTTATAAGTTCTATCACTGCCTTTGCTCTCCTGCTGTCTTAGATCACATTCTATTTAATGAGGTGGACTGTAGCCAGTTTAGAAACATCTTTTACTTATATTTACCTTTTCATTTCAGTGGGTTTTAGGGCAGAGGGAATTAACTATGTCTCGTGTTTCCATGTTTATCTGGATATCAAGCATTGGTTTACAACTATTTAATGTTTATAAAAATATTTTTCTTTTAACTGTCTTTTAAATACTCCTAATAAAATTGAGAGGTCTGTAGATAGGAACATTTGTATTTTGTTTTGAGAATCATTGGCTTCTCCAACTTTGAGTGTCATCAATTCTACAATTATATTTACTGTTACTTTTAAATTCCAGTAACCAATCACCATCCAACCATTTATACTTTTTCCATGAAGTAAGTACACTAGACATCAAGAACTGTCAGGCTTTCTCCTCTCCCTGAGATTTAAATAAATTATGACACATTTATTTTGCAGCAGAATTAGGTGCCAGGAAAGATCAGCGAATCTATCTTCCATTTCTCGGAGAAAGGATGATCATACCAGCAGGATTTGTGTAATGACTCACTCAGTATTGATCAAGGCTCTAGAAAGTCTGAGGTGTATTTTGCATTTTGAGAATTTTGGAGTAATTTATGGTAACGAGCAATGATGGGAAGATAACTATTCTGCACGTTTTGCTGCTAAAAGCAGCTGTCAAACCCAGATGCCAGGAGAAGCAAATGTGAAGAATACTGTCCTAGTGCCCACTGTCTCCTGAAGTAAAGTAACTCAGTTACATAGTGTCATGTATCCTAATGGTCCTTTGGCTTATTTTCTCTTGGCTTCTTACTGAAGAGTAACTTTGGTTACAAATTATGTCTGCAAAAATTATAAAATCTCATGTGTTCAAGGCTATGTTTTGTGTGTGTCATGGGTGCTGAGGATAGACGCCTTTTATCTTCTCAGATTCATTTTTCTCAGTTCACTAAGCCTTTCACAGCGTGCTAAGGCTGCTACCAGCCTGTCAAAACTTACAGTGTTACAAACTGACATCTTGGGATGAGTGCCGCCTAATGAAAGAAGTGTGTTGTTTCCGCATTGCTTCTCTCCTTCTTGTGAAGGAGGGACATCGTTCTTCTAAAGAGAAATACAAATCGTGTTGCTTTGGTTTTAAATTTAAGAACTCTGTTGAATTCAGTAAAGTATTTACTAAGCAGAGACGTAGCCTGCTGTGGTAGAAAGTACTGGTCCATGCAATTGTACTGACGGGTGAAAATTGAAATGTTGAACAATTAGATGGCACACACTGTACAGTAAGAACGTGGGAATCCCAACACGCTGGGCTGTAGCCACTATTGCCTGTTAGTTTCTAAATGGTGAGAAAGTCCACTGGGCACTTAGGGAAGCCCAAGGACACACAGGGCACTTGTGGCAGCAGCTACTGATCAACACACACAGAAATATTTCACTATATTAACAGCTGCCATGATTGCACTGGTACCTTCCAGTGCAATATCAGCCTGTGTCAAACTAAATTTGAATTTCTGCTACAGTAGTTCTTTATAGTGGGATCCTGGAGTTAGTTTCCTAACCTCTCGGAGGCTGGTTTCTTCCTCTGTGGTAATAGCCACCTGTGGCCAAGGTATAGTCCCTGTGTGTCACTTTGCCATGTGTGCTCAAAGTTTCTGGATGCATCTAGGTGGAATATTTAGGTGTATGAGATTTTCTTGGGCAGACAAAAGGACTCTCTAAGCCTGTGTCCTTAGGTAAGGAGACTTTGCAGGAAAAATTAAGAACTGTGCAACTGCCAAAGAGGAAGGGTTGGCTGTGAGGGCCTCGCACAATGCCACATCTGTAACTGTCACTGATGGATCTTTATTGCCATTGTTGTCCTCAAGAAGTCTTCTGTGACAAGTCTGGCAACTTGTAATGTTTCTGTGGACTTTCTATGCTGAGATCTATATAGGAAAGATGGAGGATTTACTTTTTGTCTCAACCAACTCAGTCTGAATTCCATTCAAATTTCCCTCTAGTAAGTCTGAAGGCAAGAAGCTAAACCTCGTTTGGAATGCTCGCTGTCAGAAAGTCAAAAATAGTCAGCTTCCATTCTTCTGCAGTACAAGAAGGCAAACTGAAGGGCTTGGATGAGTTTGGAAAAACCTGGTGCGCATCATGTCACATAATTTGATCTTTGGCCTTAGAAGCAAAGGCCATATCTAATACATTCACCCGAAATGTCACTTCTACTTTAAAGATTCTGTGATTGATTGCAAGGTGTCTGAATACAATTTGCATAATAATATTGATCAAAGCTTTTATAAGTACTAGGAAAACATTACCAACATTTTATCACTGACGTCTTAGAGATATAAAGGACTCTGACAGATGAAAAACACATAAAGGATAGGACTAAAGGAAAAGTTGTCCCAGTGCCCAAAGACCCAGATCTTTCAACCCAAAATGTTTATTGTTCACATTGTATTACAATTCTTGAATTTATTTTAAAAAAATTTTATTTTATCTACCTCTTCAATAATAGGCAATTTAATACTAACTTCTGTTAGTGAAGAGGCTTAGAGTCCAGTAATTGTTTTCTGCACCTATTTTGATATAATTAAGCGGGCTGTGTGTCTTTGGGAAGATAGGGAGTGTGGTAGTGAACTTCTTACATCAAGTTGACTAGGCCACACATCTTAAGGTACTGGTTAACCATTCTTCTGTGTATGTCTTTGAGGGTATTTCTGCATGAGATTAATATTTGAATGAGCAGAGAAGAACAGGTTGCCTGCCACAAGATGGATGGACTTCATCTAATTTCTTGAAGTTGTGAATACAATAAGACTGAGTAAGAGAGGTTTCACCCCCTCCCCGACTGACTCTCTGAGCTGATATAATTGTTTCCCTCTGCCTTTGAACTTAGACCCAGGCTGAAAGGCATACTATTATCTCTCCTGCTTCTAAGGTCTTCAGACTCAAATTGGAACTATGCCATCATTTGTTTTAGGTTTCCTGCCCGCTGCCTGTGCATCCTATGTGGGTCAATTTCATATAGCAAATCTCTTTATATTCAAATAGTATGTATAAACTATATTAGAAGATATGTATATGAATGTTATATATTTATATTCTATTAATATATTCTATAATATATATTTAGGATAGATGTGTATTCTATTACTTATATCGGGTATGTATAGACGGCTCTGTTTCATTGCAGAACTCTGACCGATACAATCAGCTCTAAGAGGAACTTGGAATGAATATTTATGCTTTAAAACTATTTTTTAACCACTGAATTCATCTCCACACATATAAATGCATATAAAAAGTTCTAAAAAGAAATTTACATAATTTTTCCTTAATTTACCCAGGATTATATAAACTATGGAAAACTGAGCCTCATTCACTCTAGATACATGAACTGCCAAGGATTTTGTGCTAAGTAAAATTCATTTTTTATTGACTTAATAAAAGCTATAAGCAATGGGAACTATAGGTCAGTTGAACTGTTGTTTTGCAATATTAATTGCAATTAATAATGCATTCAATTTACAGATCTCAGTTACACTGATGATATGAAACTGTCATTTTATATTGTATACATATATAATTTAATATAATTTTATTTATTTATTTATTATTTAATATAATTTATTTATTATAATAATTTACTATAATAATATAATTTAACTTCTGGAGTAGAACATCAGAAAATCCAGTACCTCTGGGAAAGATTATAGAAGAAAGACTAGAAAGTGATGCTCCTGTTGTGTACAAATATTCATCTTTTATAGAAAGAGATGGTTGGGGGTAATTTGTAACACATCCATGTCAGGGAGTTGCTTCCATGCTCTCAAAAGAAATGCTATGAATTTGAAAATGCTCGGAGAATTATAAGGGGGTTATTAATCAGTCGCAATTTCCAAATTTAGGTTATATTTCAGAGGCAAAAAGGGCATGGGTGTTATCCAGGTTACAAAGGTGGAAAGTAGGACTGTACTGTTGAAAGGTGCGGTGAGTAGCCTAAGCACATCTTTTACAGATTTTATGTGTATGTGGCAAATAATCATGAGAAAAAAATCACCGAAACAAAAAGGGAAAGTACTTAAGATCATTCATTTATCTCTCTGTCTTTGTTTCTCTTTTATTAGTGGCTTACACTACGTTTTCCTTTTATGTTATTCTAAGTAAGGTACAGATAGTTAAAAACAACTCTGAGCTGGCTACGGTCACGGCCCACGTTCCTCAAATTCTACTTATACATCATTTTCAGAGACTTTAGCAAATACATTTATCTTCAAGAGTGAAAGGCAAATTATAAACCAATTTAGAAACCATATGCAATTTATGAAATAATGTAAGAAACACGAAGAGGATGTAAGACATGAAATTATAGAAATGAAAACAGTTTTCTTGCACACAAGGTAAATTTGAAAAATAAGGTCAATAACATAAGAGATACAGGTTTAATTCTCTGTGAATTAAGCCCTTATGTGTGTCTGAAAATCCAGAAATGAGTTGCTAACTGATTCTCCGGAAATTAAAAGAAAAATTCTAATTTTAGACAAAATGAAAAAGCTTTCTTTTGCTTGTCAGCCACATTCACAGATAAAATATTTTTTTTGTCAGTTCTAGTGGGCTGACAGTGGTGACAATGGAATATATTTTCTTTGTGAAAGCCGATTGGTGGTAAAATTATTTTCATACAATTGTCTTCCTGTTTTGATGCTCATAAAAGCCCAGTTTTCTTCAGATTGCTTATAATTGTTTCTTAATATGTGTTGGTACTACTGTGTTCTCATACTGCTCTTTCTTGGGAAATATTTGTTTTATTTTACTTTCCACCAAAATGCCAAATTCTTCAGTGAATCGGCAACTGAGTGTTTCTTAAGCCCAAGAACAGTAGAGAGATTTTCTTTTAAAGTGTCTTACTTAAAAACTGTGATTATAGTCAGGAAAGCATATGAGCAAAATATTGTCATACTATTTATGAAGCTGAAAAGTGTTTCAAGGAAAAATCGTACAGTAAATAAATTTTATTTTTCCCCCTCCTCTGAGCCAGGTTCCTTAAAACCATGGGCCTGAGCAAAAGCATTTTCCCAATGCTTTTAATCTCCATGCAGTATTAGTATTTCTTTTTTCATTAAATGCACAGAAAAAAATAGCCTACCTAGCATTTCTAACTATCTCTGCTTTAAGTTTAAATGTGGTTGCTGAACCCTGTGCTTCTTCAATTTCTGTGTAGTTAACAAACCAGATTTGAATCGGCACGAAGCACGGCTAGCAGCCCGAGCCAAGATCAGAGTATTTATATTATCCTATCTACTCACCTTACAAAGCAGTAAAACCTGAGTGTCACACAAGATGCCTAATAAAAAGGAGACAAAAATGGAAATCCAACGATGTTTTCTGAGATTTTTTTCCTTTAGAAATGAGAGTTTTTAAACACAAGAAGCAAGTACCTTCTGACATGCATCTATCTTTTCCCATGATGCTTCTAAAATTTACTTCGATTATTGTTGTTCCTTTACACAACCAAGAACCTGTAACAAGCCTATGAACTTTAATCTATCGAGTCCCTGCACCTGGAATTACCTTTCATAGATATCAATGTAGAGCTGAACTTAAATCAAAAGTTGCAAGAACCCATCTCTGGAGAAAGAAGGACATCAGGGAGTGGGAATTGGGCCAACATTTCAGTGGAACTCATCATATGCACATTTCATTTATAGAAATTGCTCATGTGAAGCTAAAGGGTGTGAGAAATCCTCTTTCATCTGTAACTTTTGCTTCTATTGCAGTAATAAAAGAAACATTATAAAAATAAATGAAGGGTTACTTAAGGTATGTTTCAATGACAATTTTGAAATAATTTTGACAATGTGATTTTTGTTCCTGTGCTCCTCTTGAACATAAATTCCTTTTAATATGTGACTTTGTTTATAAAAATTATTTAGAAAGCCAAAAAAAAAAAAAAAAAAGAATTTCTGTGTTGACTGGAGGACATTGCTTTAGAAAAACTAGTATATATTCTTGAAACTAAAAAAAAAAATAAAAACTATCTTTCAGTAATTATCTTTTGAAACCCAACATGATGCCATGCAGCCTGGGGATACAGAGAAGAATATCATACCTTCATTGCCTTGAGAAAAGGTTAGTAGGATGGACAACCGTGTAGCTAGATAATCACAATACAAAATCATAACAGCTACAACAAACATGTTAACAGAATACCGAGGGGTTGGACACTTTCTGGACATTGGACATTGTCCAGATTCAGGCAATGGGGTAAGGCCTGTGATGGTCTGTTGTTGACAGTCTCAGGCTAGTGTTTGGTTTGATTTTATTCACTAGGTAAATAGGGAAATTACCTTTAATTTTTGCAGCAAATCAGAGTTCTCAAGGTATTTTCAATATGTCATTTTACATGGTACACAGAACCAATTAACATAGACATTGTCCCGCTTTTGCAGAGGAAGAATCTGGCTCTGAGCAGAGAAGTAAGCCACACAGACCACTTAGGAATATAAGTGGCCATGACAACCTCCATGAGCTTCACAGGACACTTTGCACCGCTGCCTTTACAGTGCATAATCCTGTGAGCTGAGTTCAAGATGCTCCATTTGTTAATAATTTATCAATTCCCCACTAGCAGACAAAGATTGTCTCCTCTACCAAACTTTAAATAAGGACCTCTCAGTACACTTCTTCTTGACCCCACATCTGCTTTTAGCTTTCCTAGTCCAGTTGTAGCAAATGCCTGGATAACTCAGTTGAGCTGGACCCCCATTACCCTTAATATCTGATCAAATTCTTCATGCCCCACCCTTTATGTTTGGTCTTCTGAACTGTCCTCTGCAAAAATGCTATTGGTTCAATTTAATCAGAATGTCTCTTTCAGTAATTTTCCATCACTGAACCCCCCTACTTTGGTCATTGGCAGTACATTTTTATGGCTTTGCTGTATTAAAGTTGAGCCTGAACTCTCTTGCAATAGTTTTTATTTTTCTTGTCTTGCAATAGTTTTGACATCTATTGCAATGGTCCCAAATAAAATCTTCCTTACAGTTTTAATAAATGTAGTTATTTTTTCTTTAACAGACACATATATCTAAGATTGAAGTTGTGCTTAACAACTAGCTGATACTAGGATAATACAGTAGAATAATTAATTATTGTCTTCCCACAAACAGAATAATACAGTTAAGCATCTTGAAAGTAAAAATGTTGTCTTTCTTTTTTTTACCTTTTTATACTCACTATGTTTAACATAGTGCATTTATAAATGTTTCATACCTGTTTGGTGAATCTGTAACCGTGGGTGGTGGGGGGTCCCCGATGGGCTCCTACACTTTTGTGTGAAATGAACAAAGAACTGGACGTGACATACAATGGTAAGAGAACAGCAGTGAAGTTCGATTAGTAGATAGCACACTCAGAGTGAGTGCTTTCCTGCTGGCAACAGGAAAATGACATGAGCGGAGAAGGCGTTGGTTTAGGGACTTAAAATGATATGCCAGGTCTAGGGTGCCTCCCAGTGCATCTTCCAGAGCATGATTGACAACGTGATTGACAGGGTGCTGAGCTATGTCAGCAATCCCTATTGTGCATGTGTTTTCCCCTTAATTGATGGTTATAATGGGATGTGTGGGATATAAGCCATGTGCAGGAATCTTCAGTGAGTTCCAGGTGAGAAAATGTTACTAGAAGTCATGCAGGAATATTTGGCATGCATGGTTTGAGATTTTGGAATTATCCAGAGCAGGCTTAGAGAGGGGTCTTTGTTTTACTTGTTTCTACCTCTGGGCAGTCAGCTTGAGGACAAAGGTCAAGTGTGTTGGCCATTGGACATTGTCCAGATTCAGGCAAGTGGAGGGCGGTGGACCAGCAGCATGTGGGCTAGAGTGGCCCAGTAGCCCCGACTATACAATCTATATTAACCTGCATGCCTGTATTTCACAGGTGAATTATGTTTTATCATAATTCATCTTACTACAAAGATCTCATTTTCTTTTCATAAGTAGTCTTAAACCAAAGACCTTAGTTAATTATATAAATATTAATCTCAGTAAACCCCTAAATATAGCTTTAATGTTGTTCATGCCTCATCTAGTTTGTTCTGTTACATGGGTAAAACAAAATTTATACCAAGGGTCATTCCTAGAGTAGATGCTAGGAAAGCAATGGGTGATCCTCTTTTGTTCTGGCTTCAAATGTTTCAAGTCAGGATAGAAACATTACACATTACCTAGTATTATAGATACCTGAGTTAGGTAGAAATAGTATAGACAGTTAGACAGAGATAGACCCTCAAGAAAATTAGCACAGAAGATGAAAACATGTCACAACTGTGGCTGGAAGCACATCTTTTGAAGGCTAGGTTTGAAGGTAAAGACAGAATGACCAGGCCTATATGTTTTCCCAAGGGATAACCAACAAACTGAAGATTATAATGTAATGTAATTCACCTGGCCCAATGAAGTTGAGATAGACATCAGTCACCAAGGTGAGTGACCAGGGCCTCTTGATCCAACCCTTCCTAAAACAGTCTTTGTTCTTTACATATATATTTGATACATCACCTAATTCTTCATTAGGTCAATATCATCTAAATGGTGATACTTTCAGTCTTATTGGTTGATCTTAATCTTGACCCATGTTGTAGCCACTTCACAATTTTGAACCCACCTTGATGATTTTGCTCTACTTAACTTCCTTTGAAAAATGGGGTCATTATCAACCTACTTCCAGGTCCTCTCTTGTCTCTCAAAAACTTTCTCTGTCCATAAATTTTTCTTACTCTAGCCTCTGTTGTTCCTTAGAATTCATTCTTCAATTTTGGAAAACACGCTCTTGGCATTTCTGACATCTAGCAGTTTGGCAGTTACATTTTTCTCCCCTATATCACAAGAACAAAACAAAAACACTTTCCTCTTTGCAATCTTGTTTCTTAGTTGTGATTGTTTACCTGTGGCACAAAAACTCAGACCTGAGTTCATTTTAATGAATTGAATAGCAAATCAATTCACAAGTTCAAAAATTATTTTTTAATCTTCTATGTAATAACAGCTGAAAAGGGTTATTTAGCTCTCATAGTAGGTTTTAGAATTATCTAATTTCTGTGAGAATTATATGAAAAACTAGATCCAGTGCCTTCCCTGAAGGAACTTATAATCTAAATGTGGAAAGGAAGTAAACAAAAATGAAAGATACTTACAGGCAAAATCAATTTGTAGTTTCTTACTTTTAAAGGCTCCAGGGAGAGCAGCAGAAATTTTCATTGCATACTTCCCTCACAACTTTTGGTGAAAAAAAATCAATCTCTTTTTCTGTATTACCAGCTTAATGGATTCTGTGATGTGTATACTAAGACATGAACTGAAGAGGTAAACAATAAAGAAATCACAAGCTTAGAGATTTTCACTTGGGACTTCCAAAAGCAAAAGAGACAGACACAAACATGACATTTGCACATTTCTGAGAATGAGGAAGTGTGCAGGTATGTTTTTCCCCTGTAACCTTCGCATACAAAGTGTGAGATAGCACAGTGGTTTCTCCTGCTTTTATACTGCAGTCAAGGATTTGACTGTTTCTTTCATGCAATTATTTTGCACTTCTTCTCTTCTTTTTCTTTCCTTTGTGTTTGCTATACATCAAGGCCTAAAATGTGGCAATTGTTAATAATCTGTCAGAAACGCAAATTCTTGGCAACAAAGTAAGAACTGAGGCAAGATTTAGAGGAAATTTTAGAGATTTAAATTCTAGATAATGAAATGTGCTTGTGAGATCAAATTTCCAGAGGAAACCCTGAAAGGAACTTCTGAAAACAATAAGGACCTTATCTAAGTTCTACTATATTAAAATGTAGTATAAATTTGTTTTTAAATGTAGTATAAATTATAGGAAGTCTAATGACTGGGCACATAATTTGCTCTGCAGGTAAGGAAAATCTTGTCTACTACAAGTTTTTTTTAAAAAAGCAAGCTGAAACTTCAAAGTTGTTTTAACTTGCATTTCTTGAATGACTAATGATGTTGAACATTTTCTTGTGTATTTATTTGCCATTTGTATTACTTTATCTGAGAAGTGTGTATTCATCTCAGATGCCGATTTTGGATTGGGTCTTTGAATTTGGGGCGTTGATGGTCTATAATTCTATAATTCTTTATATGTTCTAGATAGAGGATAAGACCTTTGTCCAAGGAACTGTCAGCTAAAGTAATTTTCTCAATTTGTGGGTTTTCTTTTTACTTTGCTGGTGATTTCTTTAGATGTGCAAAAACTTTTCAGTAGGATGAGATCCCAGTTGTTGATTCTTTGATGTGTTTCTTGTGTGGTTTGGTTTTTGCTCATGAATTCTCTGCCTTCCCCTATATCTTCAAAATGTTTACCTACTTTTTCTTCCAATAGGTTTAGTGTTTGTGTTTTTATATTGCGAGCTGTGATCCATTTTGACTTGAGTTTGGTGCATGGTAATAGACTTGGGTCTATTTTCAGTCTTCAGCCAATTTCTCCAGCACCATTTATTGAAGAGGCTATCTTTCTTCCAGTGAGCTTATTTGGGCCCTTTGTCAAAGATTAAGTGGCTAAGTGTGTTTGTGGTTGTGGCTGTTTCTTCCACTCTGTTTCATTTATCCTTTGATCTATTTTTAGTCAGTACCACATTGATTTTATTGCAGTAGCTTTGTAGTATAGTTTCAGGTCAGGAATTGTGATTCAACCTGACTTGTCTTTGTTGCCCAGGATTGCTTTTGCTATTCTGGGTCTCTTCTGGTTCCGGATGAATTTTGGGAATGTTTTCTCTAGATGTGTGAAGTATGCTAATGGCATTGTAATGGGAATTGCATTGAATCTGTACAACAATTTTGGTAGTATGGCTGTTTTCACAATGTTGGCTCTTCCTATCCATGAGCAAGGAATATTTTTCTATTTACTTAAATCCTCTTTAATCTATCTTTCTTAGAGTACTGTAGTTTTCACTGACTAGATCTTTTACTTCTTTTGTTAGATTGATTCCTGAATATTTCAGTTCCTTTGTTGCTATTGTGAAAGGTATGGTTTCCTTAACTTCCCTCTCAGTGTGTTTGTTGTGTACAGAAATGCTACCAATTTTTGAGTGTTGACTTTGTATCCAGCTAAACTACTGAATTTGTTGATTAATTCAAGGAATCTTCTTGTGGAGTTTTTGGGGGTCTTCCATGTAGAGTAACATGTCATCTGAGAATAGTGATAATTTCACTTCTTCCTTTCCTATCCTTATTTCTTTTATTTCTCTCTCTTGTCTAATTGCTCTAGCTAATGCTTCCAGAACTATGTTGAATAGGAGTGGTGACAGTGGACCCCAGTAAGAGTGGCTATCATTAAGAAATCAATGAATAACAAATGCTGGCAAGGCTGTGGAGAAATAGGAACCCTTCTCTGCTGCTGGTGGGAATGCAGATTGGTGAAACCACTGTGGAAATCAGTTTGGAGATTCCTCAGCAAACTAGGTCTAGAGGTCTCATTCAATGCAACTATTCCCCTCTGGATATTTTCACAGAAGAGCTAAAAATGTTATATCACCGTGATATATGTGCACCCATGTTTATAGCAGCATAGTTTGTAATAGTTAAATCATGGCAGCAGACTTCCGGGAAGATGGTGACCAAGTGAGTGGCAGAGGGAAATCCTCCCAGAGACAGATCTCTCGTGTATGGGTGCCGGGTCTGCGGCTGTGAAATTCCAACTGAACGTGTTTCTCTATGCTGCCTGAGCAATAACGGGTAGGCTGGATTTGCCACGGAGAGGAGTGGGCGGGCCCTGAGAGCTGGGCACCTGAGGTGCTCGGTGCATGTGTGGGCAGTAGCTCGGCCGAGTCCGCGTAACTCCGAGGGCGCTCGCGGCGGGATGGACCCTCCCATCTCCCGACCCCAAGTGGCTCGTAGGCAGCTGCGGCCAGAAATTGGCCTTTTGGTGACGGTGGAGCAGGGCAGACCCAGAGACTGTGCTCCTCGGGCAGACTGCGCTAATCCAGGCTGCAGACCGGGGTCCCGCTCAGATCCTCGACCCCGCAGCCAGCACCATCCTCGGCCAGAGAGCGGGCACTGTGGTGGCTGCGGTCGGTGGCTCCTGCGAGAATGCCGAGGAGGCGGAGAAGCACCAGGGAGCGGGGCATCGTGGGTGAGGCATGAATTATTAGCACTTTGGGGATCTCCTGCCAGCATGGATTCCGGAACGGGTGAGCCGAGTGTGCACAGCAGCCAGATTTCTGAGTCAGGAAGAAGCTTGACCCAGGGAGATACACCTGAGCAGCATTCCTGCCTGCATGATCCCAGGGACGGGTGAGTTGATTGGGCGCCCTGACTGGATTTTTGAGTTGGGGAGAAGCTCCGTACAGCGAGGGACATCCGAGCAGCACTACTGACTGCACGGATCCCAGGACAGAAGAGCTGGCTGGGCACCCTGACAGGATTTTTGAGTGGGGGAGGAGCTCCACCCAAGGGGGGAACATCAGAGCGACCCCCTGCCTATATGGTCCCTGGGGCACTGAGATGTTTATGCACCCCAGCCAGGTCTCTGGGTAGGGAGTAGATCAGTCCACAAAGCAGCATATGAGCAGCCTATTGAGCGGAACTCTCAGCAGAAAGCTTAAAGGACATTCTCCCGAAGAGAAGTAGTCATTGGAGCAGCCTTTGCAACAGACCTTTGCCTGGTGAACTGTCTGGGCAATTTATTGCTCAATATTTTGAATCTGTTACCCAAAAATGGGAAGACAGAAGAACAAAACGCAGTCTCAGAACTCAACCCCACCCAGAACAAGTCCTGGATGTGAAGATACAGGGGAACTAGGAAGCCACATACCTGAAAGTTCTGAAACGATTGCATCCAAAATAAAGAAACAACTCCATCAGGCCATAGAAGAGCTTACAGCAGAAATAAGCCACATACCTGCAATGATCTCTCAGACAAAAAATGAACTGAAAACTATCATGGAAGAAATGTTCCATACACATAGAGAAGAAATAGATAAAAGATTAGAAGAAAATAGGAAACAAATGGAAACGTTACAAGAGCAATTTAGGAATGAATTACCATGAATGAAACAGGTCCAAAGAGATTGCCAGGAATTGAAAACTTCCATTGAAAGCTTGCAAAACCGCTTAAATGAAACCGAAGATAGAATTTCAGACCTTGAAGACAGCATGGCAGCTTATGAGCGTGAAAGGAAGGATCTCATAAAATCATCAAAGACCAAGAAAAATCAATCCAACAGCTGAAAGATGAGGCAAAACGAAATAATATTCGAGTAATAGGAGTCAGTGAAACAGCAGGAGACAACACAAATGATATAAAAAGAATATTTACTGAAATAATAGCAGAAAATTTCCCAAACAAGGTAAAAGATACTGAAGTACAGTTAATCGAGGCATATAGAACCTCAACGAGCCATAACCCAAAGAAAACCACACCCAGACATATAATAGTCAAAATCACAGACATCCAGCAAAAGAACACAATATTAAAAGCTGCTAGAGAAAAGAAACAGATCACCTATAAAGGAAAGCCCATCAGAATCACAGCAGACTTCTCAATGGAAACCATGAAATTAAGAAGAGCTTGGAGTGAGGTACTACAAATTCTGAGACAAAACAGCTTCCAACCCAGATTGATGTATCCTGCAAAAATATCCTTCAAATTCAATGAGAAATAAAATATTTCCACGACAAAGAACAACTGAAGATCTTCATGAATGCCAAACCAGCATTGCAAGAAGCACTAAAAGATATTCTAGACAGAGAAACAAATGACCACAATCTCAAGAACAAGAATAGAAAGAAACCCTCAAATAGAACAAGTAAGTAAACAGACAGCAAAAGTAGGAAAACAACAAGTAAATAACATGACTAGAATAAACCAACATATAACCATTATAACCATTAATGGAAATGGCCTCAATTCACCAGTCAAAAGGAAAAGATTGGCAGAATGGATAAAGGAACACAATCCAACGATATGCTGTATACAGGGAACACATTTTACTGAAAAGGAAATCCACTGGCTGAAAGTTAAAGGATGGAATACAATTCTCCATGCAACAGGTCCCCAGAAAAAAGCAGGGGTAGCTATTATGTTTGCAGACAAGGTAAACTTCATACCAAAAACAATCAAAACAGATAAAGAAGGCCATTGTATACTAGTTAGGGGAAAGCTGCAAGATGAAGAGATAACAATCCTAAACATTTATGCACGAAACAATGGAGCACCAAACTTTACAACTCAAGTCTTAACAAACGTGAAAAATCAACTAACTAATAACACTATTTTAATGGGGGACCTAAACACCCCTCTGACGCAAAGAGACAGGTCAACTGGACAGAAACTCAGCAAAGAAATAACAGTCCTGAGCTAAAAGTGTGAACAAATGGACTTAGTACATGTATACAGAGTGTTCCACCCCACAACATCAGAATACACATTTTTCTCAGCTGCACATGAGTCTTTCTCTAAAATAGACCACATTCTAGCCCATAGAGCATATCTACCTAAATGCAAAAGAATTAACGTTATCCAATGCATATTATCTGACCACAGTGCAATGAAACTGCAAATTAATGACAAAGGGAACACCAAAAACCACATAAACACTTGGAAATTAGACAACAACCTCCTGAATAACCAATGGGTCACACAAGAAGTTAAAGAAGAAATTAAAAAATACCTGCAAATAAATGAAAATGCAAGTACAACCTATCGGAATCTGTGGGATGCAATGAAAGCAGTCCTAAGAGGGAAATTTATAGCAATGAACTCATATATAAAGAAAATAGAAAGACAGCAAATAAATAGCCTAATGCTACACCTCAAACTCTTAGAAAAAGAACAACAAGCCAAACCAAAAGCCCAAAGAAGGGAGGAGATTATAAAACTCAGGTCAGAAATTAATGCAATTGAGATGAAGAAAACTCTACAAAAAATAAGTGAATCAAAGAGTTGGTTCTTCGAAAGAATAAGTAAAATTGATAAACCCCTAGCCAACCTTTTCAAAAAAAGAAGGGAAAGAACTCAAATTCATGCAATAAGGAATGAAGAGGACCAAATCACCACAGATCCCACAGAAATCCAAGAGATCATTAATACCTACTTTGAAAATCTTTACTCCCATAGGATAGAAAATTCAGAAGAAATGGACAGAGTCCTGGAAAGGTACAAATTACCAAAATTGAGTCAGGAAGACTCAAAAATCCTGAACAACCCAATATCAATTAACGAGATTGAAGATGTCATAAAAAACTTACCAACTAAGAAAAGCCCAGGCCCTGATGGATTCACAGCAGAATTCTACAAAACATTCAGAGAAGATCTAATGTCAAGACTCCTCAAACTCTTCAATGAAATCAAAAAGGAAGCAACTCTCCTTAACACGTTTCGAGAGGCAAGTATCATACTGATACCAAAACCAGAGAAGGACCGAACCATAAAAGAGAACTATAGGCCAATCTCTCTAATGAACATAGATGCAAAGATACTCAACAAAATACTTGCAAATAGAATACAGTGAATCATAAGGAAAATTATACACCATGACCGGGTAAGATTTATTACTGGAATGCAGGGATGGTTCAATATTTGCAAATCAATTAATATAATACATCATATCAACACAGCCAAAGATAAAAACCACACAATCATCTCAATAGATGCAGAAAAGACTTTCGACAAAGTCCAACATGCATTCATGTTAAAAACCTTAGAAAAAATAGGAATAGATGGCCTCTACCTCAATCTGATCAAAGCCATCTATGACAAACCAACAGCCAACATCATATTAAATGGACAAAAACTGAAAACTTTCACTTTAAAGTCAGGAACAAGACAAGGATGTCCATTGTCACCACTCCTATTCAACATAGTTCTGGAAGCATTAGCCAGAACAATTAGGCAAGAGAGAGAAATAAAAGGAATCAAGATAGGAAAGGAAGAAGTTAAACTATCACTATTTACAGATGACATGATACTATACATGGAGGACCCTAAAAACTCCACAAGAAAGCTCCTGGAATTAATTGACAAATTCAGCAGCGTAGCTGGATACAAAGTCAGCACCCCAATATCAATAGCATTCCTATACACGAACAAAAAACAGACTGAGAGAGAAATTGAGGAAACCATACCTTTTACAACAGCATCGAAGAAATTGAAATACTTAGGAATCAATCTAAAAGAATGTGAAAGATTTATTCAGTGAAAACTACAGTACTCTGAAAAAAGAGATCGAAGAAGATTTCTTTTTTTTTTTTTTTTTTTTTCCGGTACCGGGGATTGAACTCAGGACCTTGCGCTTGCCAGGCAAGCGCTTATGCCACTGAGCTATACCCCCAGCCCCGAAGAAGATTTCAATAAATGGAAAAACATCCCCTGCTCATGGTTAGGAAGAACCAACATTGTGAAAATGGCCATACTACCAAAACTGTTGTACAGATTCAATGCAATTCCCATTAAACTACCATTAGCACACCTCACAGATCTAGCGAAAATATGCCTTAAATTCATCTGGAACCAGAAGAGACCCAGAATAGCAAAAGCAATCCTGGGCAACAAGGACAAGTCAGGTGGAATCACAATCCCTGACCTGAAGTTATACTACAAAGCTACTGTAATAAAATCAACCTGGTATTGGCTAAAAAACAGACCTGAGGATCAATGGAACAGACTGGAAGATGCAACCACAATGAAAAACACACTCAGCCACCTAATATTTTACAAAGGGGCCAACAAAACTCACTGGAAAAAGGATGACCTGTTTAATAAATGGTGCTGGAAAAACTGGCTTTCCTCTTGCCAGAAACTGAACATAAACCCAAGTCTATCACCAGGCACCAAACTCAGGTCAAAATGGATCACAGATCTCAATATTAAAACAGAAACTCTAAATCTATTGGAAGAGAAAGTAGGTAAAAATCTTGAAGACATAGCAGTAGGCAGAGTTCATGAACAAAAATGAAACTGCAAGGGAAACGCTTCAAAGAATCAATAACTGGGACCTCACCCTACTGAAAAGTTTTTGTACATCTGAAGAAATCACCAGCAAAGTAAAAAGAAGACCCACAAATTGGAAAAAAATCCTAGCTAGCTGTCCCTCAGACAAAGGTCTTCTATCTAAAACACAAAAAATTAAAAACACATGTGCCTATCCAAATTCAAAGGCCCAATCCAGAAATGGGCATCTGAGATGAATACACACTTCTCAGATAAAGAAATACAAATGGCAAATAAATATATGAGATAATGTTTCACATCCTTAGTCATCCGAGAAATGCAAATAAAAACAACAATGAGATACCATCTCACCCCAGTAAAAATGGCCAGTATGAAAAAAATCATCCAAGAACAAATGCTGGCGAGGCTGTGGAGAAATAGGGACTCTACTACACTGCTGGTGGGAATGAAGACTGGTGCAACCACTGTGGAGAGCAGTTCGGAAATTCCTCAGCAAACTAGGTCTAGAGGTTCCATTCAAACCAGCTATTCCCCTTCTGGGTATTTTCCCAGAAGGTCTGAAAGCATCATACCACTCTGATATATGTGCGCCCATGTTTATAGCAGCACAATTTGTAACAGCTAAATTGTGGAAGCAACCCAAATGTCCATCCACAGAAGACTGGATTAAAAAACGGTGGCATTTTTATACAATGGAATATTATTCAGCTATAAAGAGGGACAGATTTGGGGCCTTTGTAGGCAAATGGTCACAATTAGGCACCATACTCCTAAGTGAAATAAATCAGAGGTACATGTGCAGGCAACGTATTGTGTCACTGGTGTAAGAACATGAGGTTGGGAACATAAACTAAGAAACATGAAGGAAATCTGTTCAAAAGTAAAGAACAGATGGGACGAGGGAAAGGAGAAAAGAATCAGGCAAAAATTTATGTATGTATGTATGTAAGTTTGTATGTATATACATGTGTGCGGGATGGCTAACATGGTTCTACTATTGACTTATGTCATCGAATGGTAGGGAATAGTTGATGACTGATTGTTTGATTAATCTTGTATGTCTATATGTGTTCTCCGGAGCATACATTTTGAAGATATCAATATGAAATGCAACAACTATTGTTGGTTTTCTGTTGCTTTGTCTATAATTCAGTTATGATTATAAATTTATTGAGCTACTTTGTGTCTCTTTATTAATGTTTTTCGTTTATTTTTTAATTTTTTAATTTTTTCTCTCTTTTTCTGTTGTAGTTGATGTAGTTCTTTTTGCTTTCACACTATAAAAAGAAGTTGTACTACTGACTTAGGTTACTTTATTGTAAGGAATAGTTGATGATTAATTGTCTGATCAATTTTGCATGTCTATACCTATTTTCCTGAATATGCAATTAGAAATTATCAATATGTAATGCAACAACCATTGTTGATTCCCTGTCACCTTATCTGTAACTCAGATTCGATTGTACTATTCTTATGCTACTTTGTGTTTGTTTGTTAATATCTTTTTGTTTTTTATACTTTTAAAATAAAAAAAAAATAAATCACGGAAGCAACCCAAATGTTCATTCACTGAAGAATGGATAAAAAAATTGTAATATTTTTATACAATGGAATATTACTCAGTTATAAAGAAAGATATGCTTGAGGCTTTTACAGGTAATGGTCCCAACTAGAGATCATACTCGTAAGTGAAATAAATTAGACCTGCATGTGTAAGCAAGGTATTGTCTTACTAGTGTAAGAACCTGAAAGAGTAAATAAGAATTAGGAGGTATGATAGACATTGTGAAATGAAAGGGAAATGCTCAGAAGTAATGGGCAACTGGGATGAGGGAAAAGAGAAAAGAAAGAAGGGGAAATTATATATATACATATACATATATATGTGTGTGTGTGTATGGAGGATAGCTAACATATTTGTATTGGTGACTTCTATCACTTTACTGAAAGCAACAGTTAATGGTTAATTATTTGATCAATTCTTTCATCTCTATATTTGTTTTCCTGAGAAATCACTTTGAAGATATCAACATGTAATACAACAATCATTGCTAATTTCCTACCACTTTGTCTGTAATTCAGTATTGCTTGTATTGTTCTTATGTTATTTTGTAAATGGATGTCTTTTCCTTCCTTTATATTTAAAGTAAATTTTGAAAATAAATTAAAAAATGCAAGCACTGTACCTTTTGCTATCAGTAATGTTGAACAGCTGATCTTACGGACACTTTGAGTAAATGAACTAAAAGTGAAAGATTACCCATCAGCACTTTCTTAGGGTCATTCTTCTCCTTTTGGACTCCCATGTTTGTTTGGTTTGTGACCCTTCTTAGCACCTTTGCAGGCCAGGAATTCTTAATCCCCTGTCATTTCCAATTTAGTTAACCGTGCCCCTCTTGCTTTGTCTTGCTTAACAACCCTCTCGATCTTGCTCTGTTAAGTACTGTTGGAAAAACTCAGAAGAGCTGGCCATCTGTGCCACTGGTGCAATTAGGCCTCCCATGCTGTTCTGCTATCCTTTTATTTGTCATTAACTAACTTCCTAAAGCATTTTCTTCAGTAGTTGCTGTAATTCCTTTTCAATTTCTTCCGGCCTCCAACTACACTATTGTCTTCTTCAATCTAAGTAAGCAAGACTGTCTTCTTACTTGACTCATAAATGGAGTTACTTTCCGACATCCTCTCTTCTTTACCCAAAAATTCTCCACAAATTTTGAGTAGATGGTTTCTGTAAAGGATGAAATGCCATATTCAAATTCGGATCATTCAAGAAGGGGATGCTTATTAAAAAGATCTTATACATGGCTAGGTTCTGTGTAATAACCTAGGGTAAGAAATCTCCATGTCCAAACTGACAAAAGTGTAAGTCTGTTGCTGGACTACTTCGAAAGGTGAGGGTCCTCTAGCATTCACTGTCTTTAGTGGAATTGCAACCTTTATTTTAAAATTACAGCAAGCTGAAGGCAAATTTGAGAGATGAGGAATGGAATCCTACTTTCCTTCTGTCCCTACTTCTGACCTTTTGCCTGTTGCTCTCTGTTGCCTGTTGATGAGGTGCATGGATTAGCTTGTTGGCACAGGAAGCAGAGTGAAGCTTGAGTTTGTACAGACAGGCAAATGATATCTACACAGACTTCAACAAAAATAAGCGATAGGAAAGAATAATAGGAAATAATATTTTGTAAAAGGAAGGGAAAGGAAAAGTAGTGGGAGAAAAGGGAGTGAGAGAAATGGGATGAAAAAAGAATTAAGCTGAGTTGTGGGCATGCAGCAACTCTACATAAGGAAAGCAATCAATATGTACTGCAAAAGCACACAAATAAAAATAAAAATTAAATTAAAATTTCTATCATAAAATGAGACATCTGATGAAAAAAACCAAATGATTTGTTGTCATTATTGTGTAAAAAATACAATTTTAAATCTCACAAAAATTGCTCCTGTTCCCGACTCCTGCAGAAGCTCAGGGTCTAGAGCTCAAGATGTGTATAGCCATAAATATTTAAACCACGTGTATAAAATATGCCAACAAACATGTATAAAAGCAATGTTCAAATTAAAGACAAGTGCCATAACATAGCAACATATAAAATATTTCAGCAATTGAGAAAGAAGAGAGATTACTTCTGGGCCAGTGAGAGCATAGAGAAAATTTTCATGTGACTGGAATATATAATAGCGTGGAAAACTTACAAGTATGGAGTTAGAGATGCCAGGGAAGATATTCTAGCAAGAGAGAGAACGAGCAAGGACAGTGGGATGTAAAAACGTGGAGTATCTATAGAACTATAACATAAGCATAAAACATGGGAAGTCTGGCAGATTTCAGTGACAGTTTGGGGCATGGTTGAGAATTTACACTAATGAAAACTAAAATTCTTACACTTACTATGCGGCAGGATCATTTTTGATCCTGCACATTTACTAGTGTTACCCATGCAACAGATGGGTGGTGTAGATACTGTCATCCTCATATTCCAGAGGAGGAAATGCTAAATACTTCATCAATGTCACAAAAGCAAAAGGTGTCTTGTTTTGAAGATTCAATGACATAATAAAGTATGTTCAAGGCAAATACAATATCCAACAGCAGGACAGTAGGTTTTAGTCAGTGTGCTGGTTAGTTTTATGATCATCTGGGCTACAGAATCCTCAGATAGTTAGTAACATATTATTTCCCTGTGCATGTGTATGTATAAGGATTTTTGTATAAAGATGAGAATGTGAATCAGTAGAATGAGTAAAATTTACCTGCACCATCAGGGGAAAGCATCAGCCAACCCGTGGAGTAGTTGAATAGAATAAAAAACCAGGAGAAGGTGGAGTTCACTCTCTTTATTTACCTGGAAAGTTCATCTTTTCCTGTCCAGAGACATTGACATTCCTGGTTCTCATATCTGCAGGCTTCAGGGAGGTGAGGACTTGCTTCTGGGGACACACATTCCTGACCTGGCCTAAATGACAACATTGATTTTCCTAGTTTTCCAGCTTGTGCAGTATAAGAATTCAGAGCCTCCATAATCACATAAACCAATACCTAGAATAAATCAATCTTTATGTACCTCCTTGTGTATATTTGCTTGCCATCTTTATTTCATTTCTGTATGTATATGTTACTATCCTTTGGGCCTTGTTTCTCTGGAGAATCCTGACAACTACAATATTAGCCACTTGAATCATCTCAACTTTTGACCTGTAATAAATCTAACCCAACAGTAGTGCTGAAAGAATGAGTGGTAGCTGACCAGTGCCGAGAGTGACATAGAAAGGTCCTGAATGGTGACGGTGATGAACAGGGAGAATCATGTGGATTTAGGGAATATTATTGTGAAAAGGTTGATGTAACTTCGAAAGTGACGACAGGGCAAATAAGAAAACAGAGCTGAAAGAAGAAAAGTCTCAGATAAATTGTGTTTTATCCTTCTATTCCTTTTATTTAGAGAGACCTCATCTTCCTAATCATCTACATTGGCTTAACCTTTTATCACTCTTCTGGTTCCCCGTGGTGAACTAGGATGATCATGAACTTTATTTTGTTTTCTGAGACATCTCATAATTAGTTTCCATTCAAGCTGTCATTATTATAGTTTACTTGGATTATGGCAATAATATAAATATTTCCTTTATATCCTTTTTATCCTTTCTTTTTTTGCACCAAAATTATACTTGCTTCCTTTTCCACTGAAAAATTTCAATGGGTCCTACTTAGCTAAAGAATAGGTCAATAATAGAACATGTGAGAAATAGTATTTTTTAAGTACAAAAGGTGAGATAAATGTCTATGTATTTATTAGAAAGCTGTTTATGGAAAAAAGTGAGTTTTGGTGATATCCATGTCATGAGGCCTATTTTCATATTGAAATGATTTTTATTAGGTTCACACTTTGCACATATCTTTACATGTATTGATAAAAGTTGGAAGAATATACACTGATTTGGACCTTCTTTCGATTAATATTGGAGAAAAGCTTTCCACTTTCTATACATGCATTTGACTTTTACAAATATTTATTAACAAGCTTGGTATTACTTCTATAATTAAAACTGAAAAATATTGACAGCCTTTGGGACAAACTTCCTCAAGCTATGGCACAAATGACATATTGAATATTTTAAGCTGAAGAAATTTGAGAAATGGCAGGTACAAGAAACAAACTGCTGCTCTCTTGAGAGTGGTAAGACGCTCAGAAGGGAGAAGCCTTTTCTGCACCAGAGCAGAGGAGCGTGCTTACGGCTGAGGAGGAGTTGGGAGACCACTGAGAAGAATGGGATGAGCAGACCTTCACTATTCCATTTGTACCCTCTGTTTTACCATATTTTCCCACAGTGCAGCAGTCTTTTTCCCATCTAGTATGAAACACTCAGAATCAACCATTTCTTCAGGCTGTCACTGATGTTTCATGCTCTTATCTTGTTAAGCTCCTTTTTGTTACAGAATCCTAGCAAAGAACCCAACGGGGCAAGAAGGAAAAGACCTTTTATTTCTTCCTTACAGGAGAATAAAACACATTCAAATTCTTCCATTTCTGAGCCTGAGTTTAGTTATCTCTGCTTCCTTCTCATCATACCTCAGATGTCTTATTCTTTGCTTAGAAAACAGAAAGGCCATAGGCTCAAGTTCTCTTCTCCTTATATCAAGTTTTCTTAAATTAAGTCTGAATACAGACATATATTTTTCATAACTTTAGGCACACACTGCATTTACTTATGGGGTATGGCAATTTGCTAACTCAGATTTATAATCTGATCGAGTTTTTGAGCTCTTCTGTGGTTTCTGAGGACATCTTGCTCTTTGTTTATAAGTTTCATCCCATCTGGAAGATGCTACCCACACTATCCGCTGGAACAGATGCTAAAATTTGCTCTTCTGTGAGGCCTTTCCATTTGCCATGTTGAACACAAGCTCTTCCTCTTTTCTACTTTGTAATTTTCTCTTTTTTGGAACTCTACTAATAAATATTTTTTTGTTTGGTTTAGATATTGTCATAAACTTTAAGAATTTTAGCCTGCTAATAATTCCCTTACAGTTCTAGGCTTACCAGAGGTGATCAATCCACATTTGTCCATTTAACATATACTTGGCTTTTGTGTAGAAATGAAAAATTCAATATTAGAGCCTTAAATCAGGCATGTCTGTCATCAGTATTTAAAACAAAGCTTCAGAAATCTGTATTTTATAATACATGTCTCTATTTATTAAATTGCCGTTATATAGACCATTGATCAGAGCTGTACTGCCAACATTTATACCTGGAAAAGTAGGGTACTGATGATCAAGATTCTTTAGAAAACTGTTTTCAAGCTTTCCATACTTAGTTTTGCTAAGAAAGGACATTCTTGTTTCTGATGAGCGATAGACTACTTTGAATATGTAGATTTTAAGAAATGTCAAGTAGCTACACACAAACTACTTTTAAAATTTCTGAACTGTCTGCATCTTCTAGTCTACTCCATTGATCCTCAGTTCTGCTTTTGCCAGTAGCATGCTGATTTTATCACAGTAGCTTGTGGTATAGTTTCAAGTCAGGGATTGTGATACTGCCTTACTTTGTTGCCCAGGATTGCTTTTGCTATTCTAGATCTCTTTTCATTCCAGATGAATTTTAGGAATGCTTTCTCTAGATCTGTGAGCTATGCTAACTACAAACACAACAAGCCACCTTATCTTTGAAAAAGGGACCAAACATGCTAACTAGAAGAAAGATAGCCTTTTAGTAAATGGTGCTGGAAAAATTGGCTTTCCACATGCTGAAGACTAAAATTAGACCCATGACTATCATCATGCACTAAAGTCAAAATGGATTAAAAATCTAAATATTAAAACAGAAACACTAAATCTACTAGAAGAGAAAGTAGGTAGAAATCTTGAAGACATAGAGGTAGGCAGAGAGGTCATGAATAAAAACCTAACTGGACAAGAAGTACTTCAAACAACCAACAACTAGAATTTAATCTCATTTAAAAGTTTCTGCACATCAAAAGAAATCACTAACAGAGTGGGAAGATTCCCCACAAATTGGGAAAAAAAATTAGCCAACTGTCCCTCTAACAAAAGACTTCTATCTAGAACATATAAAGGATTAAAAGAAGTCAGGCTCCCCAAATTCAAAAACTCAATCCAAAACTGTGAATCTGAGATAATACACACTTCTAGGATGAAGAAATACAAATGGCTAGTAAATATATAAAGAAATATTCAACATCATTGATCATTCAAGAAATGCAAATTATAGCAACACTGAGATTCCGTTTCACCTCAGAAAGAATGGTTATCACCAAAAAAATCAACCAATAACAAATGCTGGAGTGGCTGTGTGGAAAAAGGGACTTTCTCTGCTGTTGGTGGAAGTATAGATTGCTAAAACCATTGTGGAAATCAGTGTGGAAATTCCTCAGAAAGCTGGGATTAGAGGTCCCATTTGACCCACCTATTCCCCTTCTGGGTATTTTCCCAGAAGAATTGAAAGCATCACACCACAGTGATATATGTGCCCTGATGTTTATAGCAGCAGAGTTTGTGATAGCTAAATCTTGGCAACAACCCAAATGCCCATCAACCAAAGAATGGATAAAAATGATGTGGTATTTTTATACAATGGAGTATTAGCTATAAAGAAAGATAGTCTTGAGGCTTTTACAGGTACATGGGTGCACCTAGAGACCAAACTTATAAGTGAAATAAATCAGACTTCCATTTGTATTATTATTATTATTATTATTATTAGTAGTAGTAGTAGTAGTAGTAGTAGTACTGGGAATTGAACTAAGGGCCTCTCACTTGCCAGGCAGGCACTGCACTGCTGAACAATATCCCCAGCCCTGCATGTGTAAGCATTGTATTTTCTCCCTAACATAAGAAACTGGAGCAAATAAGATCAAAAGGTACAATGGATACTGAAAAAGGGAAAGAAAATGCTCAAAAAGGGAAAAAATATATATGTGTATATAAATATAACTAAGATAATTGCACTACTGGTGTCTATTAGTTCAATGAAAGGAACAGTCAGTGCTTGTATTGTTTGATACACCTTGCATACCTGTATCTGGTAATCTGTGCAACTACTTTGAAGACAACAATATGCAATATAATAACAATCATTAAAGTTCTATCATCTTGTTTTGAATTTCTGTATCATTTTTATTATTGTCTTTAAAATAAAACAATCTGAAGTGGAGAAGTGGCATTCTTAGGATAACGATGAGGATATTTTTATTTTCAAAAATATACTGGGATGTTTAAAAATATTTTGGTAAGGTTGAGTTGGTGAATGTGTGCAAACTATTTTCTCCATAATGCAAGCATTAAAATAATATGAGCAGAAAATTTTAATAAGAGATTTAACAGTCCAATATGTTACCCCTGAAAAACATTTTTCAATTCCCCTGTGCAGACAAAAATGTTCATCTGTACTTTTATGGAACTTTGTTCACTCACACATGTAAAATTATTCCATCTTTTCATATTTCAGTTTCTTATTATTGACGTTTTCCAACTCAGATTACAAGTTCTTGTGGGTAGACACTGTTTTGCTTTTGTTTCCTTTACATCGCAGACACCTAACAGTGTTTAAGACCTTAATGCCGAGTAATTGCATTTTTGAGTAAAGAATGGAGACTCCTTAGAATCGGCTCCACCAAATTTCAGCCTCCTTCCCGGGCCGCCTTGTATATCTACACTGGGAAATGTGCTCTTCATTTTAATGTTTTTTCTTTTGTTTTCTTTCTTCGTCCCATGCACAAGTGCTTTTTACTTCTTTTGTGGTACTTGTACAACATGACACATTTATATCACAGTTTGTAGCCCACTAAATTACAGTTATTTACAAGCATGCTTATGTACTACAACTCAATGGAGACACAAACATTTATATATCTACATAATAGCTGATGGATAATAAGTGAATAAATGAATACTTAAAACAATGAAATTATCTTGGATTTTGTATGCTGATCACTTAAAAAAATCTCTCAAATAATGTTAAATTACCAATAATCTTTCCATCCATCCATCCATCCTTTTATCTGTTTCTCGCTTGTTTCTGAAGCATGAAATATACTTGAGATTCTATGAGGAACCTTAGAAATTGCTACTAGCATGAAGACTGCATACACTAAGTGCAGCAGAGAGGTCACTCAATAGATTAACTGGGAAATAAACTTCCACATCACTGAGTTTTTACATTTTATACAATTGAAAACAATTTACTACCATAATGAATTTGGCAGTTATTATGCAAATTTGCAAAAAAATTATCAATCGAATTATAAATGCAGGAACAGTATAAGTTAATGGCATATTTGGTGCTTATGATGATGCTGCCAAATGTAGGGGATCCATCACGTGCTAGCTAGGGAGAAATGGTACTGCTCCTGAAGGGTTTCTCCTTTCATTTCTATACTAACGACATCACTTTATGTGAAACACATTATGTCCCTGCTGACATAACTGAAGACAAGCAGAAAAATCCTATCTTGGTTTCAGAGTGCTCCTGTCTCCAAGTTCATAGATATTTCAAAGATTGAAAAAGTTTGAGTGTGAATATCTTATTTCTTACCATAATAATATATTACTGGTTTCCTTGTATCCCCATTGAGTTGTTATGAAGTAGAAACATGTCAAATCTTAACTGTATTTCCTTTTTTGACTAAACCAGTCTCCAGAAAATGCAGTTGCTATGAGGCTGTGTCTGAGAGAGTTTCCTACAATTTTCAAGAAAAACTAATTGCCCATTCCCACTAGCATAACATAGTAGAATCTTTCCTACTTTCTGCTGAAGTCCTGGACCACATCCCCATGTTTTTCAAATTGTTACTCTACTGGTAAGCCATTGGATAAGCTATATTCCCAGGTACCTTTTATGTTATTGAAATTTTCTTTGAATATTAGTACTTATAAGTATTTGTTGAGATAGTATATAATGCACTTAGCTTTTTTCAGTTAATTTTGTATTTAGAATACCTGCCAGAGTGTAATTTGTTTTGTAATTTACAAAACTACATTTGTTAGCTTTTTTGGCAGATAATACAAACTCTGAATAGTGATACTTTGTTCCCTTATTTCCAGTTATTTTACTTTCCATTTGCTTTTACTTTATTGTGCTGGTAAGAACTTCTATTACAGTAGTCAATAGCTGTTGCAAAAGAGGACATCTTTACCTTGAAATGAGCATGAAAGGAATGTTTCAGTTAACTTTTTTCTGGAGAATGGGGAGGAGAGTGGAATGCCATTAACCGGGTTAAACAATGCCCTTTTAGCTCCAGTTTTCCAAGTATTTATTTCTTTGAACTATGAAGATATTGCGATTTTTTTCAGTTATTCAGATCATTTTGTTGTTTCTTATTTCATTAATGTGATGAATTCTTTTAATTTATTGTCAAATGTTAGACATCATTGCATTCCTGGGGTAAAACAGTTTTGTATTACCTTTATTATACATTACTGGTATCAATCCTGTAATACTGTATTTGGTACTCTTCTAATATGATCTTCATTATATTTTGGCAAGAAAATATAATAGGCTTATAAATTAAACAGAAGGTTGTTTGTTTCTTCTATCTCTTTCTCTTCATTATTCTTCTTTCTTCTTCTTCTTCTTCTTCTTCTTCTTCTTCTTCTTCTTCTTCTTCTTCTTCTTCTTCTTCTTCTTCTTCTTCTTCTTCTTCTTCTTCTCCTCCTCCTCCTCCTTCT